>KV423949.1:67322-203503 GCA_001632435.1 Calocera cornea HHB12733
GGCGAGCGCTCTCCAGCTGCTTGAGCTGGGAAGAGACGCCGCTGCGTCGGCGAGCGCTCTCCAGCTGCTTGAGCTGGGAAGAGACGCCGCTCCCTGCTCGCGCTCTGATCTCAATGAGCGTACTGGACGTTGTGATTGTTCTGCTCTAAACAATACGCCGAGACAAAGTGTTGTTGATTTACTAATTAGACATCCGGCCGAACTGCTGCCGGACGGGGCAAGCCGCAGGGAACCCTACTGGCCCATATAGACCCTCCCATTGGGAATTGCCCCCGGGAAGGGAACCGGCTGGAATCCTGCTGGAGCCGAGCTGGCCGTGTAGTGCGCGGGGATGTGGTGCAGAAGGCGGTAGTGGGCGGTAAAGTCGGGAAGCTGTGTCTTTCGCTGATGTTGGTTGCCGCCGGCATCTTCGCAATACCGTGACAATGCGGTGCGGGGTCCCTGAACACCTGGCAGCGCGGACAGCGCACCGTGTTCGCCTTCCCCTAACGAGCCAGAATCCGATGGTCTGGCAAGCATGGACCGGTTACAATTGCCGCCTTGGGCGTATCCACTTCCTTCCATGCGCCTTGGTCGGCTCCTCTCCTGTGTCTCCTCTTAACGACCACCAACGACTTATCTTACGCCAGCAGCCTTGAAAACACAGACCAAACGGACAGCCAGAACAGCCATGGCGACTTACCCTTACGCTTGGTCCACACCACAGCTGCGCCATCCGAACGACGTGAAGCATGATGCACCCATCATCCTCGAACAGACAGCGCCTCAGCGATTGGCGATACTGGATGACGAGGAGCTCGCCCGCGGGGATGACAGGGTCGATCACGAGTTCGTCCTACGGGCACGGCGACGACCCATTCTGAGCCTGCGGTGCAAGAGCCGCGCTAAGGTCGCCAGTCATAAGCCTGTGTGGTTCGACGGGGACGTCATAGAAGGAGGTGCGTACTGCACGAAGACTGCAGGGAGATCTGATAGCTGAGAATCGCACAGGCGTTCAACTGATGTTACACAAGGCCACGCACGTCGAAGAGGTCATATTTCGCGTATGTTGCACATGCCACGTCGCAGAGCCCTGGAGCTAACCATTCCCTAGGTGCGCGGACGTATCGCTCCACCAGAGACAGGAAGACCAGACATCTTCTGGAGCACAGCGGAGACGCTGTGGAAGGCGCCCGCGGACTGCTCGTCGCCTCGTTCTCCGGTGTCGAAGCTGTTCAGGTCGCAGGACTTGCCTGCGGGGAACCATCACTGGCCGATCGCACTGCAGCTACCGCTTCAAGTGCGCGTTGACACCGTCTCTGGATGGAAGAGCCTTCCTTTGCCGCCGTCGTTTAGGAAACAGCACCCCAGTGCACTCCTCGAGTACGAGATCATGATCACCGCCTATCGCGGAATCTTGCGAGAAGCATATACGTACGTGCTTCTAGAAGCGCTCATTGCCACTTTCTAAGCACTTGCGCAGGCTTATTGTCCCTTTCGTGTTTCTGCCTCGCTCTAGTCCACAGTATCCGCTGGGGCGAGTTCATCCCTCGATGGGTACTTTGCTCATTGGGCCGGCGGACGAAACGACCTCCTTCGACTCGACCCACACGTCGTCCTCACTGACGTCCGCCTTCTCGGCCACGTCAACCTCCCCTATCACACCGCTGACGCCCAACACACCCGAGTACTACATCTCCTTGGAGACACAGCACCGATCAGTCGAAGGAACCGTGTTCTCCATCAGACCCGTCACGGTCGACATCCGCGTTCTGTTCCGGGCGCCTCTTATTTACGCCCGGAATACCCCGATTGTCTGCACCATTGTCCTGCAGTCGAGCGACCCCATGGCGCTCGACCTTCTCGCCGCGCCGGACAGCATCCGAATCCAGCTGGAGCAGAAGGTGACAGTCGCCGGTGATCAGGTGTGGAACGACGTTCTGGAAACGGGGACTGTGCAGTTCCGTAGACATGAGACCGTGTCCAGTCCGATCAGCCCAGCAGGAGGAATCCGGACCAAGACGCTTCAAGGCATCGTCCATGTGCCGAGGGAGACGAAGCCCACATTCAGCTTCATCACGTTCGTGCTTGAGGTGCGCCGCAGCAGTCGCACGCCCATAAATCACCTTCTCACGCCTCACATAGCATGTTCTTTCCCTTCAGTTCAGCCCCGCGTGCTTCACACCCACGGATGGCAAGGCGATTCCAAAAATCAATCAAAGCATCCAAATTGTGACAAACCGGGTTTTGCCGACTTGAGTTACGGCACTCTTGCGTAGCCTTCATTCAGGCATGTCGTAAGTCCTGATGCCCTCAGTTGGTTCTTCTGGCTCAAGAAATTCTCGATAGCCTTCCTGCGGAGTGGAGGGAGCATGTGTGTATCCTTCTTAAGGTTGTCTTTAGAGCCGCGGTGGACTCTCCGGACATAGCCTCAATCGTACATCACACACCAGCTCAATACATCGAGAACATTCGAAGATCGGCATTTACCGCTGCGTTGGCACCCTGAGCCGTCATATCATGGAGTTCCCGCAAACCTCGACTCCCGGGTTGTTGGAGTAGCTCGCAACCTACGTTACCAAAAAAACACATGCAGAGACCTGCTCAAGCCTTTCCCACGCGGTGTATCAATGGAGTATAATGAGGGTATTTGCCCATTACTATATCTCCTAGTACTGCAGTTTGACCCGCGTTTCGTCTCCATTGTCTGGACCCTACGAGCACACGCAGTGGCAGATGGCGCCTCGCCTCCTTTCCCTTATCGGGCTGGTGTTTTACAGGCTGTTCAGATTTACCCCTACTAGTACTACTCCTCGCATGACCGTGTCCTGCTTCTATTCCGCTTTCTTAACTATATTGGAAGGAATCGCACGACCCTCGGAGACGGGAACATAATGGGAAAGCAGCCGCAAGACTAAACGAATAGACATCTCCATCTGGCAACAACTCCTACTTCAAGGGGCAATCGTGATCACGGGTAGACAACTGGAGTGGGCGGCTAACGATTCAATGCCCTAATTCGTCATTTTTGCAGATAGGCACCGGTGCTTGATGTTCTGCTGAAGGCGTCTTTCAAATGTGCGTCGGCAAACCCCACGGCGTGGAAACCCCTATTATCGCTTCTACTACACTTTTCTTTCGCTTCCTGAAGCTTCTCTGCGAGCTGATATTACGGTACCCTTTCCGTACTGCCCACTGGAATACTCACGTTTCTGGCTGCAGTTGGAAACCCAAGCCTCGAAGCATGGTTCATGACTACCTAGTACTGGTAGTGCCCAGGTACTAGTTGGTCCGGATTTCCTGATCGGCTGTTTGTCTGGTTGGTTTCTCTCACGGAGACGCTGTTGCTGTGCATGACCGTGTGGATTCAAGGGTCTGACCATGCTATGATCTATGGGGTCAGCACTGCATCCGCGGTTGCCAGCGAAGAGCACGTCCGTCGGCGCAGTCTGTGGCATAAAGCACTCGCCACGAAGCATAAATATTTTCCGCTCCGTCACTCTGTGTGGCCAGACCCCTCTCTGGTAATCTCGATCTGCTCGTCGGGTCGGAAACTTCGTATCAGACAGGGAACTATCGCTGCTGCCCTCTTCTCTCTCAGAGCTTTCGGTTTGGCCACAATGGAAAACGATAGTGCTGCCCGCCTATTCCCACTTCCGGCTCAAGAGGAAGTGAGTGATTCTCGTACCCAGCACGAATTTGTCCTCCGCATGAGCGGCCGACCGCTGCTGGGTCTTCGATGTGGAAGTCGTTCCAAATCCTCAAAGAACAAGCCGGTTTGGTTCAACGGTGATACCATTGAAGGAGGTAGGGGCTCGACTCTCGCCCCTCTAGTCACAAGAACTGACAGATAATTTATGAAAGGCATCCAGCTGATGCTGCATAACAAGATGCTGATAGAGAAGATCACTGTTCAAGTGAGTGGGGGGAGGGGTCTCAAGCGGAAGCAGGTGTCACTAACATCATGAACAGTTGCAGGGCCGAGTTTCGCCGCCAGATGTCGGTCGCCCAGATATATTCTGGAGTACGTCTCAGACACTCTGCCAGCCCACCAGCGCGCAGCACAAAGAACGGCACCTCGACACATTTTTCCGGAGTTATCTTCCAGGATACGTTCGTTTCTGGGTCCGTCGACCAGAATATGGTTAGGGTCAGATTAATCTACAATGCGCTTGTTTGGGCCCCATATCAGGACGTGTCAGAACGCGTCGGAATACATCCGTTTCTGTGTGAACCTTCGTATTCAACCATCACCATGTCCAGTGTATCGCTTGGCCAGCAGTTCAACACTATCCTCGAGGCATCCAATGCCCTCATTAACCATTCGAAGAATCAAGGAGCCTCGCACAATGTGGTCGACAAGCGCAGGAATCTGCTTGTTGTAGCTTGTTGCGTCGATGGGTGTCCATTCCGAGCCAGAGTCCGTCGCGTCGAGGGGCTCTTCGTGGTACGCCGTATTGTTCCAGCACATACATGTCAAGCCTTTGCTCCCAAGGCCCGTGCAGCAACAAGTCGCACCACCTACCTTGTTGTGGAGCTGAAGAAACTCCTCACAATCACGCCCGGCCTCAAGGTCTCCACCATCGTCGAAGCCTTCCAGCGTCAGCAGATTCTTGTCTCGAAACAGCAAGCCTACCGTGCGAAGCGCATGATTTTGGGCAATGCCATCGAACAGCAGGTCGAGGAGTTCCAAAAACTCCCTGCGTATGCACACCATCTTCGTGCCTCCGACCCTGGTGCAACAGTCAACATTGCACTCAATCCGAACAGCACCTTCCGCTCGCTTTTCGTCTGCCCTACCGCAGCCAAGAATGCCTGGCCATACGTCCGCCATTATGTGGCCGTGGATGGTGCCTTCACCAAGACTGCATTTGACTACATTCTCCTCACTGCGGTCACCTACGATGCGGAAGACAAGCTTCTGATGCTTGCATGGGCCGTTGCCCCCAAGGAAGATGCAGAGATTTGGGGCGACTTTCTTCGACTCCTTCGTGACTCGCTCCCTGGCTTCAATCTTCCGACAACAGTCCTGATCTCTGACCGCCAGAAGGGACTTCTCAAGGCTATTGGAGAAGAGCTTCCCCTTATTGACGAGGCCTACTGCGCACGTCATATCTGCGCTAATGCAGTTCAGCACTTTGGTCCAACTATCGAAGGCTATTTCTGGCCGCTTGTCTATGCTGACACCGAGAAGTTGTTCAAGGAGCGTCTTGACCATCTCCGCCATGAGTTCAGCGCTGAAGCTGCCGATTACTTCCTCGATATCGACCTCACCTGTTGGGCATCGCATATGTACAACTCGCCTCGTTTTGGTCGAGTGACCTCCAATGCAGCAGAGGTCATGAATAGTGTCTTCGCCCAGGCACGCGGTCTACCCATCCTTCAGCTCCTTGACTACATCTGGAACCATCAGATGGTCATGTTCTGCGAGCGCTTCGAGCAAGCCAACCGCCTTCCTCCTGGATTCGTGTCGCTCCAGCATGCACTCTTCACTCAGCGTTGCGTCACTGCACGGACCTACATGGTCTTGCCATCCAGCCCAGTCTCCGCTCTGGTCCGCTCGACAATGGATCCACTGGCTGATGAACATGAGGTCACCCTTGATCCTGACCTTCGAACTGGCTACTGTACCTGTCGTGCTTTCCAACAGCATCTCATGCCCTGCCCGCATGCCATTGCTCTGTGCCTCCGCTACAGAATGGATCCAGGTCTCTATGTCGACAAGTCCTACCTGGTCTCATCGCTCCAGGACACGTACAGCCATGCATACCCTCCTGTCCGCCTTGTGGACCTGGAGGCGTACAATCATGTCAATGCACCTCCCATGAAGAAACACCGTGGCCGCCCTGCCAACAAGCGCAAGGAGAGAGGGGTGCGCCCACCCCAGGCAAGGGAGTAGAGTGCTCAGTAGGCGATGGAGCATGGAGTGCCTCGTAGATAGAAATAGGCAACCTTTAGGAGCGGGCCTTGAAGATAGAAATAGGCACTGGAATGATACCCGTATTTTAGATTTATTGGCGTGCAAACGCATTCTGGTCGACGGACCCGGAAACGAACGTATCCTAGAAGATAACTCCATTTTTCCGACGTCTATCAGCTGGCAACTACCACTGGCCCTTCTCCATCACCTTACCCCACCACGTGCCAGCTGGTAATGCTTCAGCACACACCACAGTTGGCCTTCCCCCGAGCTTCAGACAGCCAGGAAACACCGCCCTTGTCGAATATGAGATCCGGGTAACAATTGACCGAGGTATACTCCTCCATTCAATTGAGTTAGAAATTCACTCCTCAGAACGTGAAAGCACTTCACTGAAACCTTTCCTCTAGCTTCGCAGTCCCCTTCGTATACGTACCTCGAACGAGCGTGGAGTATCCACGTGGACTTCCGCAGCTCCCTAGGCACCCCGCTCCTTCCCAGAGCGTACTCCGCTCGCTGTCCCATCCCTATCAATGCACAGCTTCCACGATGGACCCAGGACGACTCGGGGTCATTCCTCTAGATAGCGGCTCCCTCTATCTGGCCGAAGTGGAGGCTCAGCACCTCACATTCACCGGCACCGTGTTTTCGACTCGTTTAGCAGACATAGACTGCACCGTATTCTGCAAGGCTCCCTTGATAGTCGTCCGCGGTGAGGGCGTTGGCTTGACTATCCTCATGGAATCAAGCGACACACAAGCGGTTGATCTGCTGGCAAGTCCAGCATCAATCCGCTTCACACTGGAGCAGAGGGTTACTGCAGCGGGAAGCCAGACATGTCAAAGCATTCTGGCCAAAGGGGACGTGACATTGTGCAGGGAGCGAAGTTCAGCGCGTTTGGCTCAGCAACGCACAATGACAGCGACGATGAAACACGCAAGAACTCTGGAAGGAATTCTGCATGTACCGCCCGGCACCAAGCCCACGTTCGACTTTAGAACCTTCACAATTGAGGTTAGTCTATCAGTAGTGGCGTATTGTAGCATCAACTAACCGGGGTTTATGGCAGCATTTTTTGGTTTTGCGGTTCACACCGGCCTGCTTTGTTCCTTGCAAGACCAGCGGCGCTTGCACCGTGACACAAAGTGTACAGATCGTGACGCATGGCAACTAGTTATCGGACTGGTGTTTGGGTAGATAGCGGATCGATCTTCCAGCGGTCATATCAAACTTCCCATCGTGTATAAGATTAGCGCACGCAGGCTGCAGCTGTCTATATGCACGCGGGGGGGACTTGGCTTCCGCTTTTTCTGGTTCGACAATGTTAGCGTGATTAGAACATATCCACCGTCTTGGTTGTCTTACGCTACTACTTAGCTCCAGCCTGCTTTCTTGGCGAATGTATTCTGCCGAAGATGAGTTTCGCCATGCTTCTTCATTCATCTGCGGTGCCCCCTGGCCGCACGTGGCGCGGCTGGCACGGACTCAAACGCGCTTCTTGCCAGCTTTGACCCCCAGATCTTGCGCCTCCTGCTTCACCCTCTCGTATCTCTTTCTTGCGTCTGTTGTCTAGCATGCCCGTATCCTCCTTTAGAAAGTCTTGACTGCTCAGGAAAGAAGTGTGAAACAGCCCTGGATCATGCGTTGTTGTAGCCTCCCGGCACTGGATGCTCTGCCCCTTCTCCGGCGATGGCTGTGCACAGGACTCGGCGCTGCACCGGTCTTGTCTGCAATCATTAGTTATAGCAGCCACCGAAAAGGCAGCACAGACCAAAGTCTTCCTGTAGACAATGTGCACAGCGTTGCCTGAAAACAACTGCTGCACTGCTCTTCAATCTGCTATGCTCGGACTGTTCATGCTTGTGCGACGGTCGCAAGCCAGAGCGGCGTACTCAGGCAACTGTAGCGGGGCTCCTTGTTTGTTACCCCTCTCCTGGATGCATTTTCTTCAAAAAAATCCTCTTTCGTACCTCCCAGCTAGACATGCGATGACTACTGCACGGCCAGCTCTGACTTTGAGGCAATAATGGTGATCCGGATGATACGGGGCAGATGCATTCTCATACAGTTCGAACTCCCGCAGTGGCAAGCTCTAAGAGCCATCAGACGAGCATTGCGGTTGAGGCCAGCTCCCTTAAAAGCTTGCAATTATATGGATAATCTCCGTGGTCTTGCAACCCAATCGTGTCTATCTATACCATGTTCCACCCCACCCAACGACCTGCTCTAGATGAGCACACTCCCACAAGACTACTTCACGAGCGAGTTCTGTATCGAAAAGACAAGCCGGTTCTTGCCTTAAACTTTCGAAGTTCGGAAACCTCGGCCACCGGCCAGCCTGTATTTTATAATCGCGACATAATCGAAGGAACTGTTCAGCTTTTGGGTACGAAGGGCGTTGAGCGAGTGACCTTCCAGGTTCGAATCCAGGTTCGCTGCAATCTTTCACTCACTTATTTTCTGCAGGGGAAAGGTTTCGTCGTCAGCCCGGATGTCGGTGCAGAAAACGTATTCTGGAACTCAGAAGAGGTGCTCCTCAGTTCCCCCGCTTTCGCGTCATTTTTTCAACGCCTGATTGGTAAATACTCCAAGGTGTTCACGGGTGCTCAAACCTGGCGCTTCTCCCTTCGTCTTCCCTCCCAAGTGCTTGTAAAGACGAAGACAAGCACGCGCAAATATCCGCTTCCTCCGAGCTATCGGCGAGATCTCGGCGCGGGTATGCTGGAGTACCAACTGGCAATCTCCGCGTATCGAGGTGCACTCCGCGAAACCTACCGGTGAGAGAGCTCGCCTCCCACATGGTCCAATGCTCAGTCCGATGCAGACTCATTGTGCCATTCACCTACATTCCGCGCTGCACGCCCGAGTACCCTCTTTGGAGAAGCACGTCAAGGGAAACTGAAAGCACGCAAATCGAAGAAGGTTACGTCGATATCACTCCGAGCGGACCGAGGACCATTCCGTCTGGCTCATTCAGCAGCCAAGAAGAAGAGCTTCCGTATCTCGTCTGTCAGCAGTCGATACAAGGTGTTGCATTTGGAGCTCGTCGTGTGCTGGTCACAGTTCGGGTAAGAATTAGTTCGCGCTTGAGTTGAGACGGATACTGACTACACTCCGTAGGCCCTGTGCGGCAATCCGGCCATATTTGCTCGAGATGTACCGATCAAGATCTCTCTTACGCTTGAATCCGACGACGCCCAGGTGCTGGATCTCCTTGCGTCGGAATCTTGTCTTCAAGCATACTTGGAACAGAGAACGACCTTCCCGCGGGGTCAAGTGTATACGGATATTCTTAGTCGAGGCACTTTGTCGTGGGAACGATTGTCTACATCTATGCCAGCGCGCCCACGGCGACCGATACAACGAAAGGTGGAGTTGTATATCGACTGTCCCGGAGGCGTGTGCCCAACGTTCAGCTTCCCAGGCGTGTCGTTGCAGGTAAGCTATCGCACTCAACATATAGACAGTCCTGCTCAAACACATTAGCATGGTATCGTCATCCAGCTCAAAGCCAATGGCTTCTTCGTTCCAGTAACCAAGAAGTTTCCACCTTTGCGACTGAGCATCCAGCTGGTCACAGACAGCACATTGGACTGACAATGTACACTAGGAGTGCAGATGCCGCATTCGTTTAAATAGCTTATCGATATCATATTGACTGTATCCTTTAGAGTAGCTACATGTCCCGCGTATCTTCTTATTGATGCACATCTTCCTGTTCGAACGTACTCTAGTTGCGGTGGTGTCTACGATAGCGCAGTCCTCGGAATATTGCTGTCCCGAAATCGGCTTCTGTACTGACGTAATGAGCCGAGTGGCTGTAACGGGTTCCTGAACCCCGGATTCCGTGCCAAGCGCTTCTCAAACGTTTCCGTCCAACGCAAATGCACAAATGCGGGCCGTCTGGACTTGTGGCCGATAACGACAATGTTGCTTCTCTGTTCTCCATTGGACCGATTACGCATTCGGAACCCCAGGCATGTCGCGCATCCCGCTCTCGACTATATCACAATGCGCCTCCAACGCTGGTCAGATGCCCAACGGGACGTCGAACCGCGACTTTGCAAGAGCACTTGGCAAGCCAAGCTCGCCAGCCCCTGTCAGCTTACCTTAGCAAATGGCTTTGATAACAACATTGTTCCGCAAATGAGGAGCGTACATCTTATCAACATTGTCTTACCATATCTGGGACATGCATGTCCGGAATAGGTAAGGAAGCGGTCCTATTCAAAACGTGCAGGTCTGTCGCTGCGAACGCTTCGCTCGGCGTTGGAGGTTCTGCTTGGCTGGCAAGGTCTATATAACCACCGGAATGCGCTCTGGAATGCTCCTTGTGGCTTATCGTGTTTGTTCAAAGAACACATTTGCCTACCATGGTCGCTCTGAAAGCTCTCCTTTTCGTGCTCTCTCTGGCGGCCTCCGCCGTGACCGCCATTCCCACGTACGGCGTCAGCCCTAAGAATGGGAAGCCTCTTCCTGACCTGTTGTATGCCAACTTCGATGATTTGTGAGTAAACAAATAATGTTGTAGGAGTCAGGTATGCTAATGCGAGTCGTAGGTCGGCTGGTATGGCGGACGGGACCTTTTCGGCCGTTGACCTAGTCAAGGCGTACTTGATGCGCATCGACGAGATCAACCCGGTCTTGCACGCCGTCATCGAGACTAACCCGGATGCCATCGAGATCGCGGCAGGGCTGGATGCAGAGCGCGCCAACGGAACTGTTCGTGGCCCACTCCATGGCATCCCCATCATTGTCAAGGACAACGTCGGCACGTTGGACAAAATGAATACCACTGGTTCGTGCTCTTGGCGCTTGCTACCTGATATATGCTGAGAGTTTAACAGCGGGTTCGTATGCCCTGCTCGGCACGAAGCTCCCGCGTGACTCCAATGTCGCAAGGAAGCTGAAGGAAGCCGGCGCTATCATCCTCGGAAAGTAGGCTTGTCCACTCCTCTGCTCATGAGCGTCACTAATTACCAATAGGGCCAACCTGTCCCAGTGGGCGAACTATCGCTCCACGAACGGCACCAGCGGCTGGACGTCGCGCGGCGGCCAGTGCTACAATGCGTACTATCCCTTCGCCGACCCGTCCGGATCCAGCAGTGGTTCGGGCGTCGTCTCCTCCATCGGCCTCGCGGCTGGTGCGGTTGGCTCCGAGACATCCGGCTCCATTGTCGGGCCGAGCTGGAGGAACTCCCTTGCGGGTATCAAGCCTGTCAGTAACCTATTACATTGAGATTGACACATTATTGACCGGATTGCGCTGTAGACCGTCGGCCTGACTAGCCGCGACCTCGTCGTCCCCATCTCACAGACGCAGGACACGGTCGGCCCGATGTGCAAGACGCTGAAGGACTCGGCGACCATGCTGCACTACATGGCCGGCCCGTCTCCATACGACAACTACACGTCCGCGATCCCCTTCGGCGACAACATACCTGACTACGCGGCCGCGTGCGTCCCGGGCGGGCTGAAGGGCGCCAAGATCGGCGTGCCCTGGAACGCGATCGTCAACATGACTACGGCTTCGAACCTTGCTGAGGTCAAGGCGTTCAACGCCTCCCTGGATGTGCTCACCAGTCTCGGCGCGACGGTCATCGCTGCGCCGTTCCCGGACTACGCGGCGTACCGCGCGAGCAGCAACTCTGTGTGTAGTCGCTGGCCCTAACATCCGCGTAGCCCTGCTGACAGAGGCACAGAGCCTGATCCTCATGCTCGACTTCAAGGCTGATATCGCCAACTACTACGCGTCGCTCGCGTACAACCCCACGGGCATCCACACACTCGGCGACCTCATCAACTTTACGCACACAGACCCGCGCGAGGACTGGCCCGACAGGAACACGGTCACGTGGGACAACGCCTGGGCGCTGCCGTACGACAACACGTCGCCGGAGTACTGGGCTGCGCTGCAGGCGGATTACTATCTGGGCCAGGTGGGTGCTTACTATCTGGGCCAGGTGGGTGTACTGATACTTTTTGTCTGGGCCAGAATGCCACTATCCTCGGCTCGATCGAGACGTACGGGCTGGACGCGATGGTCATTCCGACGTCCATGTCGTATGCGATTGCTGCTATCGTAAGTCGGCATGCGATTGTTTATGTTTATGCGGGCCAATTGTTGACTGGGGTGCAGGCCGGCTACCCGATCGTCACCGTCCCCAACGGGTACTACCCCAGCACGCAGCCCGTCGTGTGGAACTCGCGCGGGACGCTCGTGAGCTCCGGCCCGAAGTTTCCCTTCGGCCTCGCCTTCTACGCCAAAAAGTTCGAGGAGGAGAAGATGATCAAGTACGCGTGCGACTACGAGCAGGCCACGCAGCGCAGGAGCCAGCTCAACCCGTATATCATCCCGAACTTCCAGCTCATTGACGTCATGTAAATGTGCAAGCTGAGAGGGTCTTCTTAGCTCGTCATTTTGCTGTTGTAATCTTGAAGAAGAGTTTTGGACAGGAATTCAAGAATCGCTATTAGTGTGACACGCTTGTGCGGGCGGATCCTCTATCTGGTCTGGCTACAGAACCGCAGAACCGTTCAAGGGGTTCGCGAAGAGCTGGGCTGATTGTGAACCGCGGTGCATTGTCGATATGGCCAGCAGCCCGGCCGAGCCAGGCTTAATTACACCGGCTTGGGCGGAGGCATTTGGTCCACCAATTGCCTTATCTGGCAAGCATTGATGAGCATGGAACGTCGCACCGCATGCAGGGATTCGATCTGGGGAAGCTGACGGCGACTGTATCAAGGGGATTACTCAAGGGGGTTGTCATCATCCCTCTCAGATGTAAAATATGAAACAGACGATGAATGCATTCTCGCTTCAGCGAATATTTGCAAAGAGGCGCACGGGGTTGCGGGAGAGGGGGAGAGAACCGATGCATGCATCGACGTGGGAAGGGCGACCGATGACGCGTTGTGCCTTCCGTCGTGTCTCGAGCTGTTGATTTGACTTTTCCAGACTCGCTGCGCCACGCCCACACACGCGCGCATCCGCCCTGTCCCCATCGACGGCCGGTGCAGCAACGCTCCCTCCTCTGCGCTCTCCCACTACCGGCACGTTTTGGGCGCATATAGCACGCGCGGGCCCCCCCGCTCGTACGACCGCCGTTCGCTACTTGATCCTGCCCACTCTCCACGCCCACTCATCTTCCTCGCTGCCGTCCGCGTGCCCCACACCGTGCCGAACTCGCCGAGCCCGTTCACCGTCTTCCCACACCCGCTCTCTTCCCACTTGCTACGACCCCTTCGCCCTCCTCCTCGCGTGCCCCCTTCCGTATCTCCCACCACTGACCGACATCCTCGTCGATCGTCTCCTTGGCCCAAACAGCACCGCAAGGGCCACCCGATCGCCCGCACGCGCCCACGATGACATCCGCCGACAAGATCCGATCCAAGGTGTTCGGCGCGCTCGACGGGGTGTTCGCCTCTTCCTCCTCCTCCTCCACCCCCGGCATAAACATCACCACAAAGTCGCAGACGCCGACCCCACCCCGCTCAGACTCCCCCTCCACCCACTCCGACCCGCCCCTCAGCATCAACATCCCCAAGCCGCCCTCGCTCAGCACCACGCCCATGCAGAGCAAGAGCCCGCACGGGAGTGTGCGCGAGGGGCTGCATCCTCCACACACGAACGGGAACGGGAACGGCAGCGCGTCGCATACATTTGCTTCGCTCAACTCGCCCCGCTTGGCCGTGAATGGGAAGGATAGGGAGACCCCGAGGGAGGAAAGGGAGTATACGAGCACGAGGGACAGATACCGCATGAACCTCGGGGTCGAGTATAAGAGTGTAGAGCATGCGCGGCTGCAGGAAGACGAGGCTAAGGAGGTCTACTGGAAGCGGTGGGGTCCGTATCTCTCAGAGCGGCAATGGGTGAGTCCGAACATTCCATACGGCGGACCAAGGCTGAGTAGATGCAGGCAACCGTCCGCGAGGACTATTCCGCCGACGGGAACGCTTGGGCTGCCTTCCCTCACGCGCATGCTCGCTCCCGTGCCTTCCGGTGGGGCGAAGACGGCCTTGCCGGTCTGTCGGACAACCACCTCCGCCTCTGCTTTTCGCTCGCGCTCTGGAACGGCGTCGACCCGATCCTGAAAGAGCGACTGTTCGGCGTAACCGGCCACGAGGGCAACCACGGCGAGGACGTCAAGGAGATGTACTGGTACCTCGACTCGACGCCGACGCACTCGTACATGAAGTTCCTGTACAAGTACCCCCAGCGCGAGTTCCCGTATGAACAGCTCGTCAGCGAGAACCAGAAGAGGAGCAGGGAGGAGCCCGAGTTCGAGATTATGAACACGGGCATTTGGGACCAGGACAGGTACTGGGACGTGTTCGTAGAGGCAAGTGAAATCCTACCTATATGCAGCATGATGCTAAGGATATATGCAGTACGCAAAAGACGACGACGACCCGAACGCGATCTCCATCCGTATCACGGCATACAACCGCGGCCCCGACCCTGCAACATTGCACATCATCCCGCAGCTGTTCTTCCCCAACACCTGGTCCTGGTCCAACCCGCCCGTAACTGGCCCGGCGAAACCGATCATGCATGCGTCCAAGACACAGCCATATACCATTACGGCGAACCATCCTACTCTCGGTACGACACGGATGTTCTGCACACCCTCCCCCCCTCCTGTGGCGCCCACCGAGGCGGGTGGCATCGTCGAGGTCGAGGGAGAGAGCGTGCTACCCGACCTACTCTTCACCGAAAACGACACGAACTTTGAGCGGTTGTGGGGCGGCAAGAACCCCACCCCGTATGTCAAGGACGCGTTCCACGATCACATCATCCCCTCACACCGGCCGAAAAAGGACCGTGAGACCAAGGAGGAGCTCGAGGCGGCCGAGGAGCCCGACCAAAATGCTCACTCCGTCCCTCTCGGCCCCGCACCCGCCCCGCCCAGGGAAGAGCCGAAGCACTACGTCAACCCGGCGCAGAAGGGCACAAAGTCCGCCGCGCACTACGTCTTCAGGGACGTGCCCCCGCGCGGTGGGTGTGCGGTGGTACGGCTCAAGCTGACCCCGCGGAACCCGGACGAGGACCCGGGTGTGTGGGACGAGGAGATATTCGACGACATCGTCGAGGAGCGGAGGGAGGAGGCGGACGAGTTCTACGATCAGCTCGCCGGCGCTATTTCGGACGACTTCAAGAATGTGATGCGCCAGGCGCTGTCGGGCATGCTCTGGTCCAAGCAGTACTACCAGTTCATCCAGGATCAGTGGATTAAGGGCGACCCGGGCCAGCCGCCGCCCCCACCGGAGAGGAAGTGGATCCGGAATAGGGTATGTTCTCCCCTGCCTTTATGCGGTTCATAACTGACAGTGTGCTACAGGAATGGAAGCACCTGTACATCGCGGACATCCTGTCGATGCCCGACAAGTGGGAGTATCCCTTCTTCGCCGCCTGGGACAGCGCCTTCCACTGCATCCCGCTGGCGATGGTCGACCCGGCGTTTGCGAAGAAGCAGCTCGACCTCCTGGTACGCGAGTGGTACATGAAGCCCGACGGCCAGATCCCCGCCTACGAGTGGAACTTCTCCGATGTCAACCCGCCCGTGCATGCGTGGGCCACGTTCAGGGTGTTCAAGATCGAGAGGAAGATGAAGGGCGGGAAGGGCGATATCAAGTTCTTGGAGAGGGTGTTCCAGAAGCTGCTGTTGAACTTCACTTGGTGAGCTCACATATCAAGGTCATACTGAATGAAAGGCTGATAAAAGTCCAGGTGGGTGAACCGAAAGGATCAGGACGGCCAGAACGTCTTTGAAGGTGGTTTCCTCGGCCTCGATAACATCGGAGCGTTCAACCGCTCCGAGCCGCTCCCGACTGGCGGTGTCCTGCGTCAAGCGGACGGCACGGCGTGGATGGCGTTCTACTCGCTTGTCATGCTGTCCATCGCGCTCGAGCTCGCGAAGCACAACGACACGTACGAGGACATCGCCTCCAAATTCTTCGAGCACTTCCTCTTCATTGCCGATGCGATGACGTACCACGGAGAGGGAGACAACGAGCTGAGTTTGTGGAACGAGGACGACGGGATGTACTATGATGCCATCCAGTGGGGCATGGGCAACAGCCAGCAGCTCCCAATTCGCAGCTTGGTCGGCCTCATCCCGCTGTATGCGACGCTGACGCTCGAGCCGAGCGTGATCAACCGTTTCAAAGGCTTCAAGAAGCGCATGGAGTGGTTCCTGGATAACAGACCTGATATCTCTCAGCGAAACATCGCGAATATGCGGGGTACGTAAAACAGCAATATCGGTCTGTGCATGACTTCCTAACGTCCTTCACAGCTATCGGTCGTGGGGAACGTCGGCTGCTCGCGTTGGCTAGCAAGGACCGCTTAATCCGTATTCTGGAGAAGATGCTTGACGAGAAGGAGTTCTTCAGCGAGTTCGGCATCCGCTCTCTGAGCTTGTATCACAAGGATCATCCTTGGGGTATGAACGTCAACGGGCAATACTTTGGCGTCGAGTATTGGCCCGGCGACTCGAAGAGCGGCATGTTTGGTGGTAACTCCAACTGGAGAGGGCCGATTTGGCTTGCGACCAACTTCCTGCTCATCGAGTCTCTGCAACGGTTCCATCAGTACTACGGCGATGAGATCCAGGTCGAATGCCCGACTGGCAGCGGAGATTACATGAACCTCGCCAAGGTCGCAGAAGAGGTGCAGCATCGCATTATCCATATCTTCGGTCGGGATCCACAGGGCCGGCGTGCGACGAATGCTGGCGTGGACAAACTGGACAAGGACCCCCACTTCAGGGACTATGTCTGGTTCCACGAGTTCTTCCACGGCGACGATGGGAGAGGTCTCGGCGCTTCTCATCAAACTGGCTGGACAGGCCTGGTCGCCTACCATATCGTCCAGAGCGGGCTCACATGCCGTCTGCCGAGGACACCGAGGAGTGAGGCGCATTCTCATCAAACGAACATTCAGTTGCTGACCACTTCTCAACAGCACCGCGCTCGACCGCTCGTCACTACTTTGATGAACACATCGATGCGCAGTCTGAGGCGGGCACACCTGGTTATTCACTCACCAGCGCGTTCACGTCAGCGGATTATATGAGCCTTGCGGATACCGAGCCAGACCCGGACGACCTCTGATTTCCCGTAACACCTATGCTGTTACGATTGAATCTCGCATAGAGAAAAGTCACTATCGATGTGGCGGCGATGGTGAAGCATGCTGTGAGGAAGTAGAGCGCCGTTTGATCATACATTTACATGCGTAGATAGCAAGCACTTCAAAAGATTCTCATACTAAGTTATAATTACTCCTGATTCGACTTGCCGTATTCTCCCCTGAGGGCCCTGACAAAGGAGAAATGGCCCCAATAAGCGCTTGGCGTTGACTTGAGAAACGATTACGTTCTCCTGTCACTGCCTCGAGAAGCGAGAAGTCCGCGAAGGCCCAATAGGGGTAATCGGATTTCCAAATGGGGGAATAACTGATTATTCGCCACCAAGGGCTCCGAACATGTCCTAGCCCGGATGAGGCTGTCTCCTCACACTCACCGCTCTACGTCCTGCCCCTTTGTGCTCTAATCGCGCGCTACTCTCCTGGCGCCTTTACATCGGAACAAGCTCTGCCTTTCTCCACCGAATGAGTTAATGCGCATTTTCGCCATCAGGAGTGCACGTGGTGTGCGCAAGTTTTAAGGGGGCGCCGCTTACACATGCCATCATAAGGCCACGCATGCACTCACCACCCTGCACCACACTCATTGCTCTACGCCCTCCTCCCGCTTGCACGCCTCTCTTCCTCTAGCTCCGCCTGATGAATTTGCGAGATGACCAGGTCGAACAACAAAGGAAAGCGTGCGAGCAGGACGGCTGAATCGGCGGGTAACGAGACGCCTTTGGCCTCTGCAAGCTCGGATGCAGGCTACGAGGAAGACCACCAGTATGACTCTGTCCACCCAGAGTTCCGGATGGAATACCGTGCGGCGACCCAGGAGCTCCGGATGCAGTGGATGCAGTCGCTCTCGGCCAAAGTCAAGAAGTCGGAGATGAATGTATTGCATAAGGTGGACATGGGTGAATTCCACGACTTTATGCTGGCGCAGGAGATCCTTTCACCTGGTCCACTCAAGAGAGGTTCTGTTGCGGCACCAAGAGTAGCATCTTCGTCCTTGGAGCAGACTACTTCCTCCCGAAAGCTTGAAACAGTAGCTCCGACCTCAGCGGGAAGTGTGGGGGTCTTTCAAGGGCAAGACAAGGGTAAAGAAACGTCCACAGCAGAAGATGAGCTCTACATGTTCTCCTTCGGCGGCCCCGGTCCCTCCAACCAGTGGGATTCCGTCATCATCACCGAACACAGCCTTATCCACAAGTACCTCAGCGAGCACCCAGGCCATGACCTCTACCTGAACTTGGCACCCCGCCGCATACCCTTCGAGCTCCGTAAATTCGATAATAAGGCTCAGGGAGTCGTGGCCACAGTCGACCTCGCAGCGGGCACGAGAATCTTCTGGGAGCGCCCACTGCTCGTCGCCACGCAGGCTGTCAAGTACTCCGTCTTCTTGAACATCGACCAGACCTTCCAAAGGGAGGCTGGGCAGATCCGGCGCAAAGTTGTAGACCTCCTAGATGGCAAGCAGCCGCTTAGCACCGGAATCCAGAACCACACCCTAGCGGTGCTGGAGACGAGGTCCTTCGATGTGCGGTTTCACCCGGACCCGTCGGAGGCCAAGCCCATGCGAGCGGTGTTTGAGAGGATCTCGCGCTGCGGGCGCGTGCCGACAGGCGGGAATGTACGCTTCAATTTTGAGCAGTGGGTCCATTCCGCTTGTGCACCAGGGCGATAGCCGCTAACCCGGTTTGACGCAGTGCAACGTTTTGCGGCGAGCTCTGGGCGACGAGGAACATAGCCGCCGGAGATGAGGTCATCATCTCGCAGTGACCCATTGGTCGAGATCAACCGACTACACCCGAGGTTGCGAAGGACGCAGCAAGGGGCACGGGGAGGCGTTTCGGTCAATGTTGAGGAGGCGAAGTTTTGTCATCGGTCGCTTCTTTTGTTGCCATGCTGGTTATTTCACATCAGGGCTCTGCGGCAGTTGCTTCGAGAAGCAGCCCACAGAGCGGATTTGTGCCTAGAGTACGGTCGCCTTGATAAGTCACAATAAGTGCAGAAGTCCGGCCGCTATAGGTGTACCGCCAGAACACTGGAGTAGGAGACGACTGAGCGGAAGTGGTCGGAATTCCTTACGCAAACATCGAGGGAATCGCGGAACTGATGGTGCCCGTGATCCGTACTTCCCGAATGTGACTTCCTTTTGAAGAAGACTTGCCAATGGGGTGTTCTTTGGCGTTTGGTCAATTCCGAATAAGACATCAAGCTCAGAACGTCACTGAGTAATGGGGTTGTTCTCATATAAGTTCTCATCATTCCTTGCCGGGGATGACCAAAATATTGTCTATGCGCGCCCAAAAAGCTAGTCCGCAATCCCGGCGAGTATCGGCCTGGCCGAGTGTGACGCCAGCCAAGCCGAAAAGCTTCCGTCATCGCCAGGGACACCTTGAATGGGCCGTAGGCCAGCGGCTGCACTGCACAGGTTCAAAGACCCGGCGCCAACGTACGACTGACTTACCCCTGCACATTCCCCCAAACGTTTATCGCTCCTATCTCCTCCCAACCTGCGACTTGAACCGCCTGGGACTCTGAGGGACCATCCTATATGTCGACAAAGGTGCATGAGCAGGGACACGAACTCCAGCCGGTACACCAGGCGAATCCATCGGGCGACGCGCAGCATGATGGGCCGCAGCAGTCGGACGCGCGGCCTGGAAGCTCGTCCAGTCCTCGTTCGCGACCTACAAGCCCAGCGTCGGTGGAGACTGTGGACGCTGTGAACTCGTTCCTGGGAGAGGGGGCGACGTTCCATGTTGATATTTACGGCGGTGCGCAAGCAGCGCCGCGCCCGCTACCTCTGGTCGACGTACCGGCGTCGCAAGCCGCTCAGAGCACACCACCAAGTCCCGCTATTGCCAATGAAGAACACCAACAGCCGGTGCGGCAGACGCGACAGCAGCAGCAGCAAGCTCAGCAGCGCAGACGAAGAGCCCGCATCAGATGGAGGCTCTGGATAACATCCAAGATCTACGTCATCAAGATTGCCCTGGCCTCCAAGAGGGGGAAGCTGATCACTACGTGTACATTTGCTTGTGTACAAGTGCGTCCCTCACTCTCAGATAACCCGAATATTTGCTGATCTTACTGTAGATAAGTGCAATAATTGCGCTGCTGGTCGTATCTGCATATACCGAGAGCCGAGCCGCACCGGGAATGTCGCAATGGGAGGCATGCCCTCGACGCCTCCAAGCATTCGACATCATCCAAGCGGGGAAGGCCGCGATAGGCTGGGCAGTCAACCTCTGGTGGATCCTGCGTCTGCCAAATGATTCAGTGTACGTCTAGTCATATTTCTTGCGTCTATGGATAGCTGACTCATCGTGCTATAGACCGACCAATGCATGGGGCCGTATAGCATACAGGCTGCGCCAGGACATCCTACCCTACTTCACTGCTATTCTCCATATCATACTCTCTGCTGTGCTCTTCTCGACTCTGACCGGAACGCCTACGTCATGGGATCTCTCGCCGACTATATTCTTCGCATGTATCGTTGCTCTATTCAGGACATGGCTGGCCGTCGCGGAGGTCGTATTGCTCGTTGTTGGGGGAGCCATCTATGCTATATGCTACGTGCGTTCTCTATGCTCCAAATATGCGCTCATCGGCTGATAACCAAATCAGGCTTCGCTCGCGATCTTCTGCCCGGGTATCCTCCCCAGGCGCGCAGCACGTATAGGCGGTATCAACCCAACCATCGGTCCCCTATCCCCAACGCAGCTGAACCAGATCCCCATTGTACAATACGCCTCTATGTCGACCGTTTCGCTGGCTCTACCTTCAACACCCGCCAGCACGCTCTCACGCTTACGACTGAAACGCAACGAGACGTCTCAGGTCTCCCCCTCGAGGCAGGAGAAGGGTCCGAAGAGGCACAAGATCGAGAAGCATCGTGCAGCGTGCGCGATATGCCTGAATGACTTTGTGGATATGAAGCGCGTACATAATGCGCCTCCGATCGAGCCACCTCGTTCCGCAGGCGCGAATAGCCAGTATGGGACTGCACCTTCGAGCCCTGTGACGCTGACTGCTGCGACTACTACTGCGGCACCTCAGCGTAGGTCTGAAGGCACTGGAGTGGACGTGGAGGATGGGGACGAGGCGACTTTCCCTGTGGTTTATGTAGGGTCGTCCGGTGCTCATCCGCCAGGCGAGGAAGGTGCTACCGTACCACCGACCGAGCCGGAAGAGCTAAGACTGCTGCCATGTGACCATGTATTTCATGTGCGTTCCTCTGCTGGCCCGAACCTGAGCGACGAGCTGACAGATATGCGCATTATAGAAAGACTGCATCGACCCTTGGCTCAAGGACGTCTCCGGCCGATGTCCAACATGCCAGAGGCCCGTCTTTGGCGGCGAGGGCGACGACGCAGTATGATAATCGAGGACGAAGATCTGTCAGATGGAGCTGTGTTACGGACAATTGTGCTTATAGATCTTGGCTCACCCGTGCCGGCGGCTTGGTCGCGGGAGCCGCATGTCATACCCTTCTCCATGTTTGTAACCCCTGATGATCATATGCCATGTACCTGTCTGTATGCAAAGAATATAAGCTGATTGTCGTCGACGACCTTGTATTGCCTGATCCCGTCACAGTCCGCTTGGACATCTCCTGGTGGCGACGAGCTTAGCTGTGTAGGCGGCGGACGGGTTTCTCTCTGCCTTCATTGCTGCCGGGCGCCAGAGGCGAATGTTGGCAGAAGGCGATTGACCAGGCACTCGGCGCCCTTGAGCTCCCGCCGAGTGGTTGGGTGGGCACGTCGCTGCTGTGTTCATTCCTGTTATGTACCTTCACGAGCCCGCGGGGCTTGGGGTTATAATACCCCTGAGGCAAGAAGTCATTTTTGCTAACTTAAGTTACGGAATTCATGCCATTCACCGCTTCTCTGCTATCCGTGCCAAATTAGCTTACTTGGTAACTTAAGAAGTTGATTGCAAGTGGACAAAGATCGTACAACTCAGCAACGACTTTGATTGGTATTGAGATGAGTATGGCTGATAAATCTACAAATGATGTTCTGAGTTTCCGTTCGCCAGCTCTTCTATGGGCGCCTTCTTAGCTGTCTAGTCTATTGCGCAAACAGCTTGGAGAACGGCAGCTCCTTCGTAGGCTGCAACCAGTTCTTCTCGTCGTACTTGGCGTACGGCTCCGAGTCCTGTGCACACAAGATCAGCACAAAGGGAACATTGCGGGAGTGTAGGATGCAGCGCACGATCATATGGAAGGTGTAGGCGTAGCGCGTTGCTTGGGAGGTGTTCCGCTCTGACTTGTGCAGGACGCTGCCGTGAATGAGCACCAATGTCCCTTCCAGGGCTGTCAGCCTCTGCCGTTATGCGAGCTCTTTCAGGGGAAAGGGCGCACCAGCATCACAGCACTCCATCACCCACTTCCCCTCACCCACCCCCGCTCCAGCTCCCGAATCCTCCTCCTCCCCAACCTTCTCAAAGCCAGTCCCTCCCCCCGACAGCCTCACGAACCTCTTGCCAATTTTCGTAGTCTTATGCGACCCGGGAAGGAAGGAGAGAGCGCCGTTTGTGGGCGTGCAAGGCTCGAGCGCGAACCAGTAGCCCACGGCTGTGGGCGGGTCGGTGTAGAGGAACGTCCTGGGGTTCGGTCAGATTATGGTTGGAGGATGATATTGGGTGGGTTTACGAGTCGTTGTGTTCGGGGACTGTGGAGTTGGTTAAAGCGGAGTTCGTGTGGAGGAGAGGATAGGCGCACCTTTGCCGCCTATCTCAGGCTGCTTGCAGATGACCATGGACTGGAGGACTGCAACCTCAAGTGAGATGGAGCTCAGAGCGCAAGATGCAAGACGCACTGGCCGGATCCTTGTGGAACTTGAGATCCCTCGCAACAGCCTTCAGCTTCGGGTTGTGCAGCGTGACTTCCCGGAATACGGGATCCAGCTCGTGCAGACCTAGCGACTTGATCAGCCTGACCTCCCATAATCGGCACAAGATTAGACACACCATGTCCAATCTTATTCACCGCCCTATATTTGGGCCTATTAAGCTTCCCATCCGTCCCCACCGCATCCTCCTCCATGAAGAACCTGACCTTGTCGCCGCTGTTCAGGAAGTAGTCGTCTCCGACGTGCTTGGACTCGTCCTCCTGCTCGCCGGTGGTGAACTTTGTGAGCGGGTGGGAGGAGAGGTCGAATGAGTCGAGCAGATATTGGGTGCGCGAGATGAGGGAGGAGACCTCGGTTGGGGAGAGGAAGGAGGGGAGGATGAGGTAGCTAAGCAGGACTGTTAGCTGGTCTACCGAGGACGGGTGCACATGAGTGGACGTACCCATCCTTGTAGAACTGCGAGATCAAGCACGTCAATATCTATCGGTTTTCTTCATCCACTAGAACAGAATCACCTTTGCGACCTGCTCAGGCGTCAAGTACCCCAGCTCTGAATCTACAACAGCGACAGGGGACATAATGTACAGCGAGATCGATGAAGGACAAAGCAGCAGACCGCAGAGAGGGCGTCGAGGAACCCTGACACTCCTTGGTGCGGAGTCCCTACTGTACTGCCCTCTGTACTGCCCTCTTCTGATCCTCAGCACGATGCTGTATATGTCCGGTCCGAATCTTGATTGCCCGCGACCTGTCCCTGTGCACAACGGATCTAACCTGTCAGATGCAGTCTTCGCGAGCTCAGCATGATTTTCTATGAGGACGAACGGTGATAGCCGCATTCCCCAACCTTCCGCTTCTCGAAAGGAGGTTGATGATGGGATGTGGGCTTACTTCAGCCCCTCCGGTCCGAGCCATTGTCTGGAGTTGCTGAAGAGCGGGTCATGCGGAGCGTGGGAAATGACTGCGCTCATTCCCCCGACAGCGATCCTGCACTGAGTGCCCGGTGTCTCGCAACTCAAATGGTGAGTGTTGCAACGTAGCAAAACGTCCACAAGCTAGAGCTCATGACTCGCATGACTCGCAGGCCGAACAACAGCAAAGTCTCATTGGGGGAGAGGATACCTCCAAATCCGACGCCGCGGCCTTCCTGCGATCCACCGCGACAATCGGAACGCCCTCACTCGCCTCTCTCACGCCGGTCCCGCCGCCGCCCACCAAGCTGGGCGAGTACCGCCTGCTCGCGCCCTCCTGCGGGCTGCGCGTCTCTCCCCTGTGCATGGGGAACATGTCGCTCGGAGATGCGTGGGCTCCGGCAATGGGTGGAGGGGTGTCCAAGGAGCAGGCGTTCGAGGTGATGGATGCGTACTATGAGGCCGGAGGAAACTTCATCGATACGGCGAACGCGTATCAAGAGGAGCAGAGCGAGCGCTGGCTGGGGGAGTGGATGACGGCGAGAGGTAATCGGGATGAACTTGGTGCGTATCAGTAACACTCTCAGAGGGCATGGTGTGCTGAACCAAGCCATAGTGATCGCAACCAAGTACTCAATCGGATACCGCAAGGCGCGCGAAGACAAGAAGATCTACGTCAACTACGCGGGCAACAACAAGAAGTCGCTGCACCTTTCCCTGCGCGATTCGCTCGAGAAGCTCCAGACCGACTACGTCGACATCCTATATGTTCACTGGTGGGACTACTCTTGCCGTGTATCTGAGATCATGCGCGCGTTGGACGATATTGTCAAGACCGGAAAGGTGCTCTATCTCGGTGTCAGCGATACGCCCGCGTGGATCGTTGCAAGTGCGAACCAATATGCGCGATGCAACGGCCTGAGCCAGTTCGTCGTGTGTGAGTCTTGCCACTTCGACGCTTGACATCCATCTTCTGACTAGCCTCGCGCAGATCAAGGACAATGGTCGTGCATGCAACGCGACTTCGAACGCGACATCCTCCCGATGTGCCACGCCGAGGGAATGGCCATCGCGCCCTGGGGCGTTCTGGCCTCAGGCAAGTTCCGGACCGCCGCTCAGCTGACGAAGCGGCTCGAGGAAGGCACTATGCGATACGGCGCTCAGGAGTTGACAGAGAATGAGCAGAAGATGAGCGCCGCATTGGAGAAGGTTGACAATGAGCTTGGAGACGGTTCCTCGCTAGCGTCGGTCGCTGTCGCGTATGTGCTGCATAAGCAGCCGTATGTGTTCCCGATCCTCGGCGGCAAGAAGGTCGAGCATCTGAAGGACAACATCAAGGTACATCAGCTCTTCTTCCAGCCCTGATTTTGTATCACTTTTGCTGACTGACAGATAGGCGCTCCACATCAAGCTGTCCCCCGAACAGATGGGCGCTCTGGACGGCGCGATTCCCTTCGACCTTGGTTTCCCGACGAACGCGCTCGGAGGTGACCCAGCGTTGTCGAGGACTGCGCAATCGGGGAATCCATTGCTGCCGAACGCCGGTATTGTTACTTGGGTCAAGGCTCCTCAGCCCATTGCTTGATCGTTAGACCGATCTACCTTCGGAAAGCTGTCCAGTTCATACGAGAGAATGTTCAAGGTGTCTGATGATATCTATTCAAAGGCAACAGCGCCCCCGTGGATTTTCCTGACACCGACCCGTGGACTTGCTTTGGCTAGCTGGTTTAACAATTTCAAGGGCTCCCAGAGGTATTGTGTTGACTTTCCCAATCCACCTGCCTCCCATGCCCATAACCCTAACGGAAGCAACTCCTTCTTACCTGTCCACGTCCTCCCCATGGGACTCGCTCGCCCATTCCATGATTTTGTCCTTGACCATTATCCCTGGGCGACAATGAATTCTCGCCGTTGAACCTTCCTATTTGATACACCACCCGCTGTGTGGATGCCTCAAACCCGGTTCACATAGACGGCTTCCAACGCACCCCATTGTGTCCGCCAGGCTTGACGACATGGAAACCTAAACGCACAAGGGGTTAGAGCATGGGTCGGTCTACAGCCCTTGCCCTCTCTCTGTCTTGCTTTCAGTCGTGTCTTCTCGCCTTGGGAGATATTGTTGTCCACTTCATGGCTGTTTTGCGATCAGGATTGGGCAGCTCGCCCTCCTTTGCCCATGTTGCTGAACGTCATGGGGAAGTTGCTGCTTCGACCATTCGCTCACTTAGATCCTCATGCCGCCGACTTGCCAGCATATAAAGGAGCAGATACAGCGTCGATGCAAGTAACAAACCTCGGCTCAACCGAAACCCGGAACTTTGTTAACGAACTCAATGGCTCACTATTCCACTCATTTCCCCGCTCTCAATGAGCCTTCCAAGCCGCTGGGCGACTACCGACTCCTCTCACCCAGCTGCGGCCTTCGTGTCTCCCCGATCTGCTTGGGCGGCATGTCACTCGGTGAAGTGTGGACTGGCATCCTCGGCGGTGGCATCCCCAAGGAGAAGGCGTTCGAGCTACTGGATACGTACTACGATTTTGGGGGAAACTTTATCGACACGGCGAACGATTATCAGGAGGAGCAGAGCGAGAGATGGATTGGCGAGTGGATGGCAAGCAGGGGTAATCGTGATGAGATCGGTATTGCTATCCCTACATGCATGGATGTGTCATATGCTGAAAGTTCGTCTCAGTCCTTGCGACGAAATACTGTATCGGGTACAGGAAGCCGCGCAACGACGCCAAGATCTACTCGAACTACACCGGCAACCAGAAGAAGTCGCTCATGCTCTCCCTGCGCGACTCACTCGAGAAGCTTCAGACGACGTATCTCGACATCCTTTACCTCCATTGGTGGGACTACTCCGTCAGCATTCCTGAGATGATGCGCCAGCTTGATGATGTCGTCAAGAGCGGGAAGGTGCTCCATCTGGGTATCAGTGATACGCCTTCGTATATCGTGGCGAGGTGCAACGAGTATGCTCGCAACCATGCGTTGACGCAGTTCGTCGTCTGTACGTGCAAATATATGCACTCTTTTGGGACGATCTGATCGCGTCGTGACAGACCAAGGCGAGTGGTCTTGCCTCAAACGCGGCATCGAGCGCGAGGTCCTCCCCATGTGCCGGATGGAAGAGATGGGCGTCGCACCCTGGGGCGTGAGCGGCGGTGGCCGCTTCTACACTGCCGCCCAGCTCGATAAGCGCCTTAAAGAAGGCGGAGACCTGCGGTTCGGCCGGAACGAGCTAACGGAGGACGAGAAGAAGATGAGTGCTGCCCTTGAGAAGGTCGCCAAAGAGATTGGCAACGGCGCTAGTCTGGCGAATGTTGCGATTGCGTACACCATGCATAAGCAACCTTATGTCTTCCCCATTATTGGTGGGAAGAAGGTCTCGCATCTGAAGGAGAATATCAAGGCCAGTGGTGATCCCAAGTCTTGCCTGTCGTTCGATTGCTTACCCACTTCTAGGCGCTCAACATCCATCTCACACAGGAGCAAATTGAGTTCCTCGAAAACGCAGTCAAGTTCGACATCGGCTGGCCGCTGAACCTCCTTGGCGGTAACCCAGCTTACACCAAGGATGGGAGGATTGAAAATTTCATTCATAACCATACGTCTCAGGTCCAATGGGTTAAGGCGACCCAGCCGATCGAGTAGAGTAGCTTGGGGGAACTGCGATAGGCCGAATAGCTGGGCCTAATTGCCTACCCAATTGTCAATGTTACGGTCCTTGTGAACGCGCCGTGAGAATGAGCGTCAAGCCATGACCACCGCCGGCTCCGAACGGAATGCTAATAAGCCGTCGGTGCTATGGAATTGACGGTCAAAACGCGTGGGCTGTGCGTCCACGGTGTACCCTGGCCCCACGCTCTCCCATCAGCGACGAACCGTCGACAGTATCGACGTGCTGCACGCTGAGCTTTCCGCTATTCGATTCTGATTATGACCGAACTTCACTCTGGCCAGCGCAGGGCCAGGCAGCCAGGGTCAAATGCCGGATAGAACAAGGTTGAAGGCATGGGGGTTGTGGTTCTGCTGGTGGGAACACCATCCCCGTCTTGTGGTCAGTCGACCGCTCTTCCCGTGCATTTGGGTCGCTCATTCAACACACCATACAGTGTACAGAATCCATGAATGGATTATCGTGGAGAGTAGCCGGACCTCGTTCATGCCCTCGCTATTGGACGTGCAACGACAGACGACGTCTTCGCTGCCGGCCTTAAGAGCGAATCTACCCGTTAATCGATGGGTTGACCACCCATCATGAGGGCGCTCCGAGCAGGATATAAAGTCCTATCCCAGACCAGTCTCTTCCTATCATCCACCTCAACACGGTTGGCACTTGATCACCTTCCACTCACCCTTCGGAGAAACGCACGCACCATGTCCGCCCTCCCTCCCATGCGCCAGCCTCCGGCGTCGTTCATCCCCGTCCCCGCGCCGGCCACAAAGCTAGGCGAATACCGCCTGCTCTCACCCTCCTGTGGCCTCCGCGTCTCTCCGCTCTGCATGGGCGGCATGTCCCTCGGTGACGCTTGGACGGGTATCCTCGGCGGCGGCATTCCCAAGGAGAAGGCGTTCGAGCTGCTCGACACGTATTACGATGCTGGGGGCAACTTTATCGATACGGCGAACAATTATCAGGAGGAGCAGAGCGAGAAGTGGATTGGAGAGTGGATGGAGAAGAGGGGGAATAGGGACGAGATTGGTGCGTAATCGTCGCGGAATCCTACAGTGGCAGGAGGCTCAAAGGCGTACAGTTCTCGCAACCAAATACTCTATCGGCTACCGCAAGGCGCGCGGAGACGCCAACTTATACGTGAACTACACCGGGAACCACAAAAAGTCTCTCGCTCTCTCCCTGCGCGACTCGCTCGAGAAGCTCCGCACGACCTACGTCGACATCCTGTACATTCACTGGTGGGACTACGGCAGCTCAGTGCCTGAGGTGATGCGCGCTCTGGACGACATTGTCAAGACGGGCAAGGTGCTGTACCTAGGTATCAGCGACACCCCTGCGTGGATCGTCGCGAAGGCGAACGAGTATGCCAGGGCGCAGGGGCTGAGCCAGTTCGTTGTCTGTGCGTAGTTCCAACCCCCTGTACTGCAGTGTCCTGATGGCACTGCAGACCAAGGCGAATGGTCCTGTCTCAAACGCGACTTCGAACGCGACATCTTGCCCATGTGCCACGCCGAAGGGATGGGTATCGCACCCTGGGGCGTGATCGCAGGCGGCCGATTCCGCACGGCAACCCAGCTCGCCCATCGGCTCAAGGAGGGCGGTGACCTCCGCTTCGGCCAGAACGATCTGACCGAAGGAGAAAAGAATACCAGCGCTGCCCTCGAGAAGGTCGCCAACGAGCTTGGTGGCGAGGCGACCTTGGCGAACGTCGCTATCAGCTATGTGATGCACAAGCAGGCTTATGTCTTCCCCATCATCGGCGGGAAGAAGGTCGAGCATCTGAAAGATAACATTAAAGTGCCAATATTTTCTTCTTGAACCCTTGGCGCGATTCTGACAGGAGAACAGGCACTCGACATCAAGCTCACTCCGGGTCAGGTCGACTTCCTGGACGCGGCGGTACCGTTCGACCTCGGCTTCCCCATGAACATTATGGGCGGAGACCCGGCGTTGTACCGCGATGGCAGGAGCAAGGTGCGCCTGCTGAAGCCGTACGGCAACGTGCAGTGGGTGAGAGCGGACCAGCCGATCGAGGCGTAGCCTGTTAGAACTGAGTCTCTCTAGTTGCGCTCTGGTATCACCTAAGCGCGTTTTGTGGTGAACGTCGGAAATGGATATGATTTCAATCGATCCTCATTCCTCCTGGTACTGTACGCTGTACACAGTGTTGTCCGACGTATCTACAACTGCGGCTGCTTTGGCGCGGCCACAAAGTTGATCCTCGCCGCCGAGTTGAGTAACATGTTGGTGCACTTGCCACCCTTGAGCGCCGGATCCGGGCCCACAAAGTCGTGCGGGAAGCCAGGCTTGAACTCCACCGCGCTGTCGAGGAAGTCGACCTGTTCGTCCGTGAGCTTTATGCTGAGTGCCTGAGGGGAGGGTTAGCTGATGTTCAGAAGGAGAACTGGAGGAGCGGAGGACGCACCTCAATGTTCTCCAGCAGGTACTTGGCCTTGCTCCCACCGATGATCGGAAAGACGTATGCCTGCTTGGCCATGACGTACGCGATAGCGACATTGGCCAGTTTCCTACCCGACCAAACGCGTCAGCATCGTTCCTCGCCATCGTCCGCGTCAACATACCCCGGCTGCCCAACCTCCTCCGCAACCTTCTCGAGCGCAGCACTCAGCGCCTCTTCCTCCTTGGTGAGCTCCGTCGCACCCCACCTCATCCCCCCTTGCTTAAGCCTCTCCGCCAACTGCGCCTTCGTCCTGAACTTCCCTTGACCGATCACACCCCAGGGAGCGATGCCCATGCCCTCGGCGTGGCACATGGGGAGGATCTCGCGCTCGAAGGAGCGCTCAAGGCAGGACCATTTGCCTTGGTAGACTACAAACTGCGCCATGCCGTGGTCCCGCGCATATTGGTTTGCTTTGGAAACGATCCACGCTACGGCGGGTCAGCTCCCGAACCAGCCGGAACAGCAACGTATATGCGCACCAGGCGTGTCGGAGATCCCCAGATAGAGCACCTTCCCGCTCACCACCAGAGAGTTGAGCGACTGCATCAGCTCCGCGATGGGTGTCGTATAGTCCCACCAGTGCAAGTACAGCACATCGATGTAGCTCGTCTGCAGTTTCTCCAGGCTGTCCGCGACCGAGATGTGCAGCGACTTGCTGCTGTTGCCTGTGTAGTTCACAGCGATCTTGTCGGTCTTGCGCGGCTTGCGGTAGCCGGTCGTGAACTTCGTCGCGATTACTGCTAGACGTCAACATCGCCCCCCTTCATAGAATGTGAGTAACGCACCAATCTCGTTGCGGTTCTTGCGCTCCTTCATCCACTCCCCGATCCACCTCTCGCTCTGCTCATCCTGGTAGTTATTGGCTGTATCGATGAAGTTGCCGCCGCTCTCCCAGAACAAGTCCTGCGTTCTGATCAGAACAATGTCCTTGTCTGGCACATCAGGAGTTAGGTCGTACCAGGAACTCGAACGCGCCCTTCTTGTCCATGCCGTCGCCCATCAGCCCTTCCTTCCACGCGTCGCCGATGGACATGGCCCCCAGGCAGAGCGGGGAGACACGAATGCCCGCAGAGGGGGACAGCAGCTGTCCCTCCCAGTAAGTGCATGCCCCATCGAAGACAGGGCATAGAACAACGTACGCGGTACTCGCCCAGGGCGGTCTTGGGTGCCGGAGCAGGAGCCCAGATAGACATGCTTCAAGTTAGGTGGGTAGAAGGTATATGCTTGCGGGGGACGAGGGTAGGGAGGGGAGAAGCAGCAACCTCCTTTTGCTAGCGGAGGCCCGGGTCTTATAGCACTCGGGAGGCTTGCGCGATGACGGCGCCTGGAAGGGACGAACATTGTTCCCAACGCGTCTTCCGGCCCACCGCTGCCCGTACACGTCAGCTGGCTGACACTGTTGTGGGTTGACGTTGTCATCCCGCTCCTGCGCGCCGTCCACGTCGTCTGCAGGTCGACCCGATCCACTGATAAAGTCGTCCCTTCGATGAAGGTTGCCGGGAACGCGCTCCTCGTCGGCCGTAACCAGGGACCCGAACCGCCGTGTGTATGGTTCTGCCGGTGACTGCGTCGGAGATAACGGCCAGGCACGGGAAGGTGGATTGGAAGGTGGATTGCCACATCATAGAAAATCCCACATTGTCGGGATGGAGTACTTCGCTGAATGCAGGACCGGACCGATTGCCGACAGGCGATCACGGGCCTAGGTGATGATATCACGGATTACGGCATGTTATTAGTACCTCCGTACAACTGACAATGCTCAACACGCAGCGAGCAATGGTGTATAATAATTTACAGCAAGCAGTGATGTACTGTCTACACGTCAACAGCCGACGCAACGATGCTTCTTTAGTCAATAGGCTGAGGCGCCTTGACCCACGTCAGCCTGCTGGTGTTGTTCAGGATGAAGTTGGCGCTCCGCCCGTCGGTGGTGTTGGCCGGGTCGCCGCCAAGGAAGTTCTGCGGGAAGCCGATGTCGAACGGCACGGCCGCGTCGAGGAAGTCGATCTGTTCGCGGGTGAGGTGGATGCTCAGTGCCTGGCAAGGTTCGTCATTTAGGTTCAGCAATGAGAGAGGTGGAAACGGACCTTGATGTTGTCTTTGAGGTGAGAGACCTTCTTCCCACCAATGATAGGGAAGACGTACGGCTGCTTATGCAGCGTATATGCGATGGCCACATTCGCCAGGCTGGCATCGCCGCCAATCTCGTTGGCGACCTTCTCGAGCGCTGCGCTCATCTTCTGCTCGTTCTCCGACAGCTGGTTCTGGCCCATGCGCAGGTCACCACCTTCCTTCAGCCGCTGCTCCAGCTGGGCCTGCGTGCGGAAGCGGCCGCCCGCGATCACACCCCAGGGGGCGACACCCATACCCTCGTGCGCGCACATGGGGAGGATGTCCCGCTCGAAGTCGCGCTTGATGCAGGACCATTCGCCTTGATCTGCCCGTATGTTTCAGAGAGGCATTGTCGAGGCGAAGGTTGGCACTTACAGACAACGAACGGCGTCAGAGCGTGCGCACGCGCGTACTCGTTCGCCTTGCTCACGATCCAAGCGGGCGTATCGCTGATCCCAAGGTAGAGCACTTTGCCGCTTTTGACGACATCGTCGAGAGCGCGCATGATCTCGGGGATGCTTGTGCTGTAGTCCCACCAGTGCAGGTAGAGAATGTCGACGTAGGTCGTCTGGAGCTTCTCGAGCGAGTCGCGCAGGGAGAGCACGAGCGACTTCTTATGGTTCCCCGTGTAATTCACGTACGTTTTGGCGTCGCCCCGCGGGGCGCGGTAGCCGATCGTGTACTTGGTCGCGATGACTGTGCGCATATATCAGCTCGGTATCACAAGACACTCCGCACAGAGGGACGCACCAAGCTCGTCCCGGTTCTTGCGCTCCTTCATCCACTCGCCGATCCACAGCTCGCTCTGCTCGTTCTGGTAGTTGTTCGCCGTATCGATGAAGTTCCCTCCCGCCTCCCAGTACGTATCGAGGATCTCGAACACCGCCGTCTTGTCGATCCCTCCGCCGAGGAGGCCGGACCAGGCGTCGCCCAGGGACATGCCGCCCAGCGCGAGCGGGGAGACGCGGATCCCCGCGGTCGGGGAGAGGAGGCGGTACTCGCCCAGCTTTGTGGGAGGCTCGGGTGCACCTGCGAAGAGAGACATCTGGGCTGTGGATAGGTTGCCTTGGTGGTTGGGTAAGGTGGTCGGGGATTTCTGTCTGGACTGATAGTGCTACGACCTACCACCTTTATATACGTGGGGGAGACGTCGTCCATGACTTGTCCATGCCGCGTACGCGACTCGATCGTCACTGGCATTTCCAGTATGTACAGGGCACCGATCGTGCGTGCGCTTGTCCGCCCCGCCCTGTCTCGGGCAGGTCCACGCGGCATTATGAGGCAACGTTCTCACAGACGCAACTGCGAGCGGGTCGTCCATGTCCAACGGCCCACGCGTCCAGGCTGCGAGTCACAATGCAGCCATGTTCGTCCATGTCGATAGTCCATGTTTCCGGATTACTAGTAGGAAGTGTGCTCGCAGACCCTGGTCGACCCGCGTCGCTGTTAACGCGTGCCAAGAAAGCGCGTTCCACGACGCTCTGTCGAACTTGTACACTCCGCCCGACCCTCAGCGAGCTGACATCCATGAGATCATGCTGCGATCGCCCATGCATCTTCCAACCCTTCGCTCGCACTATGTAGTCAGATGCAAGTCAGCGATTACGAAGTACCCGGGATTCGGACCAGTTCATGACAACGGACAGGAACCGGCGCACCGACGTCTTCGCACGCAGGTTGGGTAACGTGACCTTGTCGAAATTTGCGACGAGTCGGAACGGCGTGGAACCAAATGAGTTGGCTAACTTGAACTCGGAGTTAGCCGGAAGCTGCAAGGAACCATTTTGGTGGGTGGGACCAAATGGGTCTGGCCATGGAGAGGCAGGGACGCCCGTAAGGGTCCACGACAATGTCATGGAATCGGCTGTACGTGCACGGCACACATTTAGAGCCCGTTTGTTTGGCTTGAAATCCTCTCGACCGCACGATTTCAGGGTCCAGATTGTGGTCGTCGACCGCACTCGACCGCGAGGGCTGTTTGGACGTCGGAGCGCGGTTGCGGTCGAGCTTGAGATCGAGGCTCGATCTCATTGAAGTCGAGAAAGTGGTCTGACCCAGTTTCTCCTTCTCTCAACCCCCTCGACCGCAATCTCAGCACCCACAGCTCCCGTTCCCCTCTTTTTTTTGGTTCCATTTCTGACACATCACGTTCACGTCAGCATCCTCAGCGGGATTGTGCCGCTGCAGCCAAACAGTCCCCGGCCCATCGCAATTGCACGATCCCAGTCGTGCGATCGCAAAACGGACGACCGCAACTAGATCGTGCTCCGCGGTCGTGCAACCGCAACCTCTTCCTGGCATCCAAACGCGCTCTTAGCACCGAGCTATCCCAGCACCGCAACACCCAGCGCGTCGAATCACGCCGTCTACCGAACAGATCTGGTCGGCCTCACGTGCTCCCAGCCCCAAAATGGACGAGCAAGTCCTTGCTTCTCGGACGCTGACCTGAACCTCGCGGAACCTTGCCGGCCTCGGTCCCGAGCTGTTATCGTGTCATCTTCGTCGCCTCTCTAAGGACGGTCCCGCAGAAGTTGACATTTGACTCTCCCGCGCTCTTGGGCCTGTGCCTATTCCCTGGCACTTCGCGACGGCCTTGGTCGCCTGGTTCCTGACCTCGACCTGCACTCATGTCGGCCGCCTGCGAGCATTCACCTGTCTTCCTTCTGCGCATCGCCTCTTATCACCGCGCTGGCGCGTATAAGAACGACCTGAGGTGACTGTCGCTGTACCCCACGCTCGAACATGTCTGACCCCAAGCCCATCTCGATCTACTCCCCGGCAGGCAAGGACGGCGCGCCTGGCCATGTCTCGCTGAGTAAGGCTCAGTTCCCGGTGGAGGCGTTCGCGGGACAGTGGTACCTCGTCAACTCGACGATGGATATGTGGAAGGTACGTCTCGGATCTTCCTCATCATGCCGTTGAAAATACTAACAATCGTGCATACAGACGCACAAGGACGTCACGATCACTTACACCCTGACCACACCGCTTCCCGACCTCGTTTACAACGACAAGAAGGAATTCCGCGCTTCCTCCGCCGCATCTGACAAGGCACCTACCGTGATCGATGGTCAATCCACGCTTCTACCCACGGAGGGCGCTTCTACACCCGAGCAACGTCACGCTGTGAATTTCAAATGGAGAGGAATTGGGTTCTTGCTCAGAATGGCAACGTCGACGTGGCAGATCCTGGGATACGACATGGAGGAGGGGTGGTTCGTCACGTACTTTGACAAGACCCTGTTCACCTCCGCGGGACTCGACATTTACACCAGGAAGCCGGGCTCACTCAGCCCAGAACGCATCGCTGAAATCATCAAGGCTGCCCAGGCACTCGAAGGCGAAGCGGGCAAGCTCGCCCAGGGCTTCTTCGAGGTCAAGCACAGCGAGTAGGACGGGAGCGGCAAGCGCGACGATTGGCGCAATGGGCTAAGGGGCACACAGTCACAGTCAACTGTACATTCCTATTATGCACATATATGCGGATATTACTCTGTTGCATGCATTTCTGGACAACATGTCGTGGTCAAATAAGTACCCACAAGAAATCTCAAGCACAAGCAACCCCTCTCATCCGCCGTCCAGATACTGATACTGTATTATTCCGTTAGAAGTGCTCGAGGATTTGGATCTCATCATCATCCAGCAAGTCATAGAACCCAGACAGCGTCGGTTCCCGATTCTGAGTGGCACTGAGTTGTTCTGCAAGCAGTCGATCGACTGTCATCTGTGCGCTAATCGCCCTTTCCGCTTCTTTCGTTGCTTCAAAAGCAATGGCGTCGAGATCGTCCATGTCTGCGCACTCGTCCTGGAACTCCTTCACGAGCGATTCGACACCAGCTTCGAAGTCAAACTCCTTCAGTCGAACTCCTTCATCAGGTTCATCAATGGGACGCTTCCGCTTCTCAGGACGCGATACAGAACATGAGCCGACGAGTTCCGAAGGTAGTGCATAGTCGGCGAAAAGTGGCGACGTGTCGGATACTTCTTCCTTCGAATCCACGTCTACAGGAACAATGTCGCGTTTGGCCTTGTCAATAAGATCAAGCTCTGCTGCTGCCTGACACGCGTCAGCGCCAAGAAGTAGGGGACTGATCTTCTGAATGAGGTACTGAACCAGGGCATCGCCGGGGTTCTTCGAGAAGGTAGTAGGTTGAGAGAGACAGAACGTAGTTTCAGTGATAGAGGTTTTCTGGGTTTCGTTGACAGTAGTTTGCTGCGATGCTTGAAGGAAACAGAACCCAGAGGATAGTGGCGACGACACTGAGAGAGTGCGAGTTACTAGCGGCTGGGAAGATCCAGAAGATGATGCCTGTGAAGCACCAATGATGTGATTTTCAACCGAAATCGAAGCCAGGCATTCGATTTCGGCCTTCCGCTGCGTGAAGAGCATGTACTCAAATTCCTTCCTGTTTTGTACCGTTCAGCATCGCATGTTCCAACGGAAACATGCCAAAGTATGAACAGGGAGACAGACCTCCACTGGTAGGGTAAATCGGGAGCGCGAAGCATTTTGAGAGCCTACAATGTGGTCACTCGCTATCCGAGTCCGCGTTGAATGTCGCCTACCTTGCGGTTATCCCCCGGTTTCATTGGAAGGAGATCGTCCAAGTCAACGCCAAGATCGCTCCATTCCGTGCCGAACACACCGATCCATTGGACTCGCTTTCCCACGTGGGGCCCGCAATGCTTAATGTATTGAGCTAGGATCTCGATGCCGTAAGGGTCGGCATCGACGAGAACGGTGATGGGAATCCTGAAGGAAGTTCAGCCAAGTTCCTTCGAGTAACTGTTGTGAGGAGCCAGTACCACATTGGCAGCAATGTGGCTAGCGCTTTGAAGATGTCGCGCGTTGCAAGATCCGGATATCCTTTGCCCTACCATGATGTCACATCGGTGCGGAGCGAAAAGAGCAATGCAATCAACGAACCGTTATGATGAGTCCTTTGCCGTTACAAAATGGATGATCGGCGAATCTTTTAGCGAGCAGCGTCTGGAAGACCGCCTAGTCAAGTTGTCAGATAGTTCCTGCAACGGGTTCCTTGCTGACCTCCTTCTCCACCACAAGCACAAAGGCGATATCCGGATGCACATCGAGAATGTCAATGTCTCGCCAAGCCGGGGTATGTCGTCCCTGCTTCATTGTCAGTGGGTGCCTTCACGTCCCAAGAGCCACTCGTACCATAGTCGCACTGGCGGTGATTACATCTCCTTGGGTGGTGTATAGCTTAAGAGCCGAGCCAGCGAACATACCACGAGGAGAAGCGCGCTATGAGAATGTCATTTAAGGGATTGCCAGAAGGTGGAGGATAACAAACAATGTTTAGCTCATCCCGACTAACCCCAAGCTTCAATGCAAGCTTTTCAATGAGCTGTATGCGGAGAGTTGTCAGCACATATTAAGGCAACGCATGGCAATGATACGGGCCTTGTCTGATACACCTTGCGTTTCAAAGAGTTCGGGCTTGCGATAGTACACCTCCCTAGGCGAGCCAGATGCCATCCATTAGCTCGACCCTACATATATGCGCTTCGAGGTTCCCCACCGTTTTGTAACGGGGGTCGTGGTTCGAATAGCTTCCATGGCAACATCCACGATCATCAAGAGACGTTCTGATTAGAGGGTTTGAGTCGTTGTATGGACCATCATCGACGAAGCTGATGGCGTACTACAAGTCTTCGGGGCAGCTGGCGGCCAACGGTTCCTCACATTGAACGTTTTCTTCTGCAAAGCTTCTGGCGCCAACTGACTGGCCGCCTCCAGCAGTTGGGAAGCCTCTAGCTGCGATGGCTCGGATGAAGGATCGCGAAACTTCTCGTCGGGGCTGTCGTCCATCTCGGAAGGCTCCCCCAGCTGGCGCAGGATGGTGAGTTTCAGCTCGGAGAGCTTGTTATAGACCCTAGAGAACTCGGTTAGTACGAGAAAGGCGCATATATGCGTGCTTACGGGTTGTCTGACACTTCAAGGACATATGTCGGGCTCTGAGATTGGACGATCTGACTGTCTTCGCTCGTCGGCAGGATGGGCGACGAGTGGGAGGAAGGCACGAGAGAGTCGGCTGGGTCTGAAGACTCCACGGAGGAGGGCGAGAGCAAAGGGGAAGAGGGCGAAGCCAACGAGTCAGCACATGCAGCCTGAAACGAGCGGATTCCTTCGTCGACGTCGTCGTCGAAGAGCTGCGAGTGGTAGGTCCAGTTGGCCGGGGCCGGCTTCTGCGACGGGGGATCGTCCCAGGCGTCTTGTGTCTCGCCCATAGCCAGGATATCGTCGTCGATGCCGTCAATGCCGTCAGAAAAGATCATGTCGAAGACCATCGTAATGCAGCACCGAGCTCAGCGAGGTGACGGAACGAGACGAAGCCGTGCACCTCGTAATGTCGGTCACATGCCTGATTTATTTCGGTCACGTGCCGCGTGGTTACAGCCACTGGAGTCGGCCTCGATCTGGCCGGAAGGGGCCGCCATGCGACATCTTGCCGTCGTATACGCCGTTTCCTCTGCGCCATCTACGCGTATATAGACCGTACCCCGACCCGTGTTACGCGACCTCGTGCCAGCTAACTGTCGACATCGGCCATCCGCGGTGACATAGGCTACGCGGCATCGACCTCGACATCGACCATGGCCGCAGCGGACGCAAAGCCGATCCTTATTCACCAGCCGGCTGGAAAGGACGGCGTGCCGACGCATCCCTCGCTGAGCAAGGCCGAGTTCCCGATCGCAGCCTTCGAGGGCAAGTGGTTCGTTGTGCAATCGACCCTTGGTATGTGGAAGGTACGTCTCCTGTGCCGCATATACGGGGGTCGTGCTGATTCGCTGGTGGCCGTAGACGCGTAAGGACGTGACGATCACGTACACGCCGCACACGCCGCCTCCGCACCTCGCGTACAACGACCACGTGCAGTATCGGTCCTCCTCCGCGCCGTCGTCCAAGGCCCTCAGCTCGGTCGTCGGCATCTCCACGCTCCTGCCTACCCGCGGCGCTGGGGCGGACGACCCGCCCGCGGCGATCAGCGAGCACGGCGCGCACTTCAAGTGGCGGGGCTCGGGCCTGCTAGTGATCGCCAGCTCCAAGTGGCAGGTGCTGGGGTACGACATGGACGAGGGTTGGGCGGTTACTTTCTTCGAGAAGACGCTGTTTACGCCCGCCGGGCTGGATGTCTATGTCAGGCAGCCAGGAGCGGTGAACAAGGAGCGGATGGAGGCGATCCTCAGCGAGGTGCAAGGGCTCGGCGAGGAAGTCGGCAAGCTGGCCGAGAGTTTCTTCGAGGTCAAGCACGGCGAGTAAGCCACCACCACCCTGTCCTCGCTACTGCCCATAGACTCGGCCAATGTCTATGTTGTACATTGTCGCTGTGTATAATTACGTCTCTAATACATGGGATATCTGCTTTTGCCGTGGTATTGCCCACAAACCGGATCGCTGGTTATAAGAATAGCCTGGTCGCCAACGGGGCGCAGGACAAAGGGGGGGGGGGATAGAACTAGAAGCCGCCGGCGGCAAGGCGCCGAGCGTGACAAATCGAAAATCGTAAGAGTCGAGCGTAAATGCGTGCAAAAAGGGGGAGGGAAATATTGAACGAAGTGTAGTCGTAAGTCATACAACATTAGCCCACACGGGGGCCGGACAAAGCAAGCAGCAGCGTTGAACAAGTGCGAAGTTGTCGAGAACAAAGCGTTGAAATAGTTATTCCTTCCATTTGGGGCTCCAGTCGATTGTCGGTTTCCAGGTTCCAGTCGAGTAGGCAGTCGCAGTGTCCTCAGTTGAACGGGAAGAACGCGCCCCTCTTCCCGTCGCCCAGGCCGTCCTTCTCCCTCGTGCGCACAAAGCGGCGCATGCCCCTGAGCGGCTCCCTGCCCTCCCCGTCCGTCCTGGCCCCCTCCCGGTCCCGGTCCTCGATATTGCGGACCTTGTCGCGCACCGTGCCCTTCCTGAGCACGGCGCGTGCGGGGGCGGGCACGTCGGCAGGAGCGGAGGGCTTGGGCTTGTCCGCTGGCGGCCCGGCGGCGTCGGAGCCGGGGAGGGGAGGGACGGGCGGGACGCCGGCGTCGGTGAGGACGCGGGAGCCCCAGTCCTCGCTCGGCCTGAGCTTGCTCATGATGCTCACGCGGGGGGCCGGGCCGTCCCTCTTCTTCTCCTTGCCGGCCCCTCCCGCGCCTCCCGCACTCGCCGCCCCGTTCCCAGCAGCAGCAGCAGCAGAAAGCGCCTTGGGCTTGGGCGGGGCGACGGGCTTGCTGAAGAGCTCACCAAAGAACCCGGCGCGTTTCAGCGGGGTGCTGGGGCTGCTCGCGTCCGTGCTGCTCGTGCGGTCGAACGGGATGCGCAGGGGCGTGTGAGGAAGTTCCAATGCGAGCCTTGGCGGGGGGCTGGGCGTGCGCCGGTTCTCCTTCCCGGGGAGCGCGGCCGCCTCGGGCTTCGCGGGCACGACGGGCGCGGGGGCGCTGCCGGAGATGGGGAGGAGGTGGGCCTGCTGCTGCGCGAGCACACTTGTCGCCCGCCGCCGGGGCGAGGGGCCCGAGGTGAGCACGCTGGGGATCTTGCCCGGGCCCGGCAGGCGGGGCTGCACCGAGTTCCTCCGGCTGGGCGGCGGGGGGTGGATGACGGGCGGCAGCGACTCGCGTTTCGCCGCGCTCTGGCTCCCCGCACCCGCACCGTTGGCGTTGCCCGCGATGGGCGGAGTGGGCGGTGCGGATCCTGATCCTGATCCTGATGCTGCCCCGGCGGCGGCGGCGGCTGGGGTAGTATGATGCGAGTGTGCGCTGCCCGTCGTGCGCACGCTGCCGACGGTCTCCCGTCGCTTCTTCTTGAGCTCGCGCTCCCTCCCCTCGGCACTGGGGAGCACGTGGACCTCCCTGGCGCCCATCGCGCCGCCGGCCTCCTCCTGCAGGCCGAAGACGACGTCGTCCTCCTCTACAAAGAGCTTTACCAGGCTGCTGGCGATGCCCACGCTGGGGCAGATGACGAGCAGGAGGTTGGTCAGGCTCATCCGCGTCGTCTCCCGGTGCCTGGCGAGGTACTTGAGCAGCCTGCTGAGCTCGCGCAGGAGGATGCGGTTCTCCGGCGGGAGCTGGCGCACGAGGTGCGCGAGGTCGAGCAGGAGCTGCGGCGTCGTCGTGAGCGGGGTGGAGGAGGCGTGGCCGAAGGCGCTCAGCCCGTCCGGGGAGGCGACCTGCTCGCCCGTGTGCGGGAGCAGCGCCTCGTCGAACCGTTTTGCCAGGTAGTGCGTCAGCAGGGGTTCGGGCACTGCCAACCAGCCGAATGGATCAGCACGCACTCGCCAAATGGGCCGAGCCAACACAAAAGGAAAGCGAAAGCAAGCGAAAGAAGAAAGACTCACATTCCCTAAAGAAGGCCTTGAAAACGCCCGCAACGGCATGCGGGTCCAGGTCGCTCGGCCCCACCGCCCGCAGGTCGTAGTCCGCGCCCCTGTCAAACGCCTCGCGCAGCGTCGCGACGTGGCTCGGCATGCCCGAGATGCGGAATATGCCTTCTTCCTCGGGGCCCCAGCGCTCGAGGTGCTCCAGGCTGCGCAGGACGAGCGCGGGCAGCCAGCGCGTGCGGTCGTCCGCCCCTGGGCCGGGGGAGGCGGATTCCCGGCTGGGGAGGCTGGGGAGGCCGGGGCCGGGGGTGGGAGAAGCAGCGGCGACGGAGCGCGTGCGCCTGACGGCCTCCGCCAGCCTCAAACCGAACACCTGCCCGGGCCTGCCCGACGGCGCCCGCAGCGGGCGGGGCATGATCGGCATGTGCGCGTCGAGCGCTCCCCCCGCACCGTACCCTCCATACCCGCCGTAGGAGGGCAGCTGGCCAGTGCTCGCGACGCGTGGCAGGCCCGCCAGGCCGGGGGAGAAGGAGAGGGACTCCATCCTCCGCTGGCCTTGCCCCCAGAGGCCTTGCACGCGGCCCCAGCCGGCGCGCACCGCCCCGCCTGCTCCTGCTCCTCCTGCGAGGCCGGGGCCGGCAGTAGGGCTCGGCCCGCGCGAGCTCGGGTGGTACGCCCCCATGCTCGGGGGCGGGGCGGGGGGCGATGAGGTTGACCCGCTCACTGTCGCTGTTGGTGCTGCTGGTGCCCCGGGGTGGCGGGGCGGCGGCGGTTGGGTTTGCTGCTGTTGCTGCTGCTGTTCGGCGCTGGAGAAAGCGGCCGGCGCGGCGCGAGGCCGTCTCAGCTGCGGCGGGGGGTTGGCACGCCCTGGCCTAGGCGGCAGCGCCTGCACGGGTGCGGACACAGTACCGATCGCCGGGCCGGAGGAGGAGGCGGCGGATGACGAAGTAGCCCAAGCGAAGACCCTGCTGCTTATCCGACCTCTGGGCCGTCCTGCGGCGGGGCCAGCCTCGCTCGCCGCACTCCCCGCCGACGCGCCCGAGGAGCCGGTCGCGTCCCGCTTCAGCGGCTTGCGCCCCGGCAATGGCGGGCCGGAGGGCCGGAGGGGGAAGGAGGGCGCGTGATGCGGTGGTGTGGGCGGTGGGGAGGCGTGGGACTGGTGCTCGCCCTGCGGGTGGGCGCGCGCAGGGAGGGGAAGCGCCGTCAGGCTGCGCCGGCGCTGGGTTGGCGGGGTCGTTGTTGGCGGGCCTGGGCGGGGCGGGGGCGCCGCAGCAGCGACGGCCACGGTCGCGCTGCGGTCCCTTGTGCTCCCGCCCAGGCTGCCGAGGCTGGCCGAGCTGGGCTGGGGTGCCAGTTCCTGCTGCTGGGCGTGGGGGTGGGAATCGGCGGTCGCGGGCCGGGCAGGGAAAGCCGGCACCTGCGCCCTCCCCGCCGAGTGCGAGCCGGGCTGGGAGCGGAGGGAGCTCGGTTTAGGCGGCGGGGCCGGGGCCGGGGCGACGGGGGACGGCAGAGGTGGGGGGATCGACGAGGTTGAGCCGCGCCTGTGGTGGCCGGATGCCGAGCCGGGTGCGGAGTGCGACATGCTCCTGCCCGAGCTGGAGGAGCGCTGCGACGCCGTGCCGGTGCCGGTGCTGTCGCGGTCGCGGTCGCGGTGTTTCCTGTCCGGTGCTGGGCTGGGTGCTGCCCCCGAGGCGGACGGGCGGATGGTAAGGCCGGAGCCTGTGCTAGCGCGCCTGTCCTCCGCGTCCGGCACGCTGAGCAGGGTGCGCTGGTGGGTGAGCTTGCCGTCCTCGTCGTCGTCCTGGTGGTGGTGGTTGTTGTGGTGGTGGAGATAGTGCTGATAGGAGTGTGAGGGGTGGTCTGAAGCGTCTGCGGATGAGATTGAGTCTGCGTCGTGTGCGCGGGGGAGGATGGGGTCGAGGGCGTCTGAGACGTAGGAGGAGGCGGCGGAGGAGATGGACATGCCGGCGTGGGAGCAGGGGGAGCGTGCGGTGAGTGGGTGGGCGCTGGGGAGTGAGGCAGCCCGGCGGGGGGGTCGCTGTATGCGCCTGTACGGTGGGTGGGTGGCCGTACCAGGCGCGGTGTGCTGTCGCAGGATGCGGTGTGCGCTGAGTGGCTGAGCGCAGTCAACGGCGGGGACACGCCGGGGTTTCGATCCCACCCTGTCCACTGGGTACAGTGCATATGCACCCCCTAACGGATCGCACTCTCACCGTCTAATGCGCCCCTCCCCGACCGTGTCTCACGACCCCGCCTCAGCAGGAACCGGCGTGGTTGGCACACAGGGGTTGGCCGTCGGGGGATATCTCGCTAGGAGTGACGACGACGACCGTACCATCCCACACCACTGGACAACGCAGCCCGGCTCATGGCAGCACACCCGTCGTCACAGTACTTACGGCGCGCGGACCACACCCATGCACCCGTCATTATTGTCCAATGAACTTTCTCGGCCGTCTGCCGTCTGCCGTCTGCCGTCTGCCGTCTGCCGAGGCATGCCGGCGAGTCATGCCGCGCCCACCCGCGCGCTAGCCGTTTCCACCGCCGGCCTCCCGACTCCCAGCCAGGCAACCCACCCTCTTTCCGTCCCATCCCATGCGCGCCCCTCCACCCAAGCCGAGTCAACTTCCCAACGTAGCCAGCCCAACCCAGCCCAACCCAACCCAGGCCCTGTACCTTCGACGTTATCGTTCCCTTGGTCAACTTGTACATTTTCACAACTCACAACGCAGACGGCTACCTTGATCCCTACTCTAGCTCGCCTGGTAACCGGTCCCTCCCTACCTCCCCGTTCCCGTTCCTGTTCCCGTTCCTGTTCCCTTGTGACGTACGGGCGCCGACCCTGCCCGTCACTGAACCTACGCCGTTCCGTTGCCGTCCCCTGCCTTCGCCTCATAGCGACTGTACTGTACTGCACCGTACTGTAAGGGACCGTCGTGGACGATTGTTCTACGGGAATGTTCAAGCCTCAAAGACTAGCACTGAGCACTGCTGGACCCCACAGACTCGGCTTGGGAGTGCCGTGCGCCAAGCCTCCCCGTAACAGTGTTATGGATCAACCTGTACCTGTTACTGCGCACGCCAGTCATCCGTTCTCGAGCCCGAAGCACAGGACTACAGTACAGTACAGACATGGTCATTGCACACACACTAGAAGTACGACTGCTCCCAACTACCGCTCTCCGATCGTTTACGCCGCGGGAGGCCGATGAACAGGCACGGGGATTACTGCTGCTGCTACATGTATACTTGTATACGAGTCCTTTGGAACGGTGGATCGCAAGAACACGGACGGACGGAAGGAAAGGAGGAAGGAAGGAAGAAACGGAGGAAAGGAAAGGAAAGGAAAGGAAAGGATGGCACCCCGCACCTCCTTCCGCGGGAGCCGCAGCGGACACCGACATCGAGAATCGGAACGGGGACGGACACCGGGAGCGGTGGGCAGCACGCGAGCCTCCCCGCATAGTGCTGCACCCGCGCCCCGCCCCGCCTCCCACCCCACGTCCATAACGCTACACGGTCTCCTTGAACACGCCCTGCTCCATCTCCTGCATGATATGGTCGATCTTTGCCTTGTGAATGCGATGATGTTCCTGCCATCCTTTCCAGGGATGATGTGCGTTCTCCTGGAGCAGCGCAAAGGCTTGGAAGATCTGGTCGCTCGTCCCCTGCGGCTTGCCCAGCATCAGCCGCGCGAGCTTCACGTCGTCCTCCCGGTCGTACCGCCGGCGCTTCATCGCGGGCTCGTCCGGCCCGGCCTGGGGCAGCGTCGGCGGCCGGTCAGTGTCGAACTCGTGCTTGTGCCGCCGCCAGTACTTCATCCACGAGGCGCGGGAGTGGTGCGGTGCCTATGAAGCAAGCCGACAGAACAGACAATGTCAGCGAGGCAAGGCACGGGCATGCTCGGCGCAGAGCCCACCTTTTGCGCAATGTCCCTCCAGACCTGGACCATATCCTGTCCCTGCGCATACTGCAGATACCGGAGCAAGTACCGCACGTCCTCCTCTGTGAATGCGACGCCCTTGCCGGTCGTGGACCGGTAGAGCGTCTTGGGCGGGGTGGGGCTGCGGTCCCCGGCCAGGGGCTGGACGTACCCTGCCGCGGCGGGCGCTTGGACGGCCCTGCCCCGCGGGGGCGTGGCGAGGAGGCCGGGCGCAGCGCCGACGCCGAGGATGGCGTTCCGCACCTCGTCGTCCTCCTCCTCGTCGTCCTCGTCCGGGTCGGGCTCGTCGGCCTCCCCAGGCAAGTGCAGCTGCAGGTCCTCGTCCGCCAGATCGTCTGCCAGCCCCAGCCCCAGCCCCTCCCCCGCGCCCACCCCCTCCTCCCCGTCCACATGCGCCTTGAACACGCTCATGTCATACGCGCCGAGCTTGATCTGGTGCTTGTTGCAGAACCTGCGCCAGCTGTAGAACGTATGGTGCGGGGCGCGGATGGCGAGGCGCTCGCAGATCTCGCGCAGGGACAGGATGAGGCCCTGCTGCTGGCAGTAGTCGATGTACTTTTTCAGGTAGAGGATGTCCTCCGAGGTGAACAGGTTGCCCCCAAACGTGCTCTTCATGATGCGCGTGGGCGGGGTCGGCGAGCGCACGACGGGCTTGCGCATGTTGCGCGACGCGCCCGCCTGGGCTATGCTCTGGCGGGACGTGGACGTGCGGCTCGCGCGGTGGATCGGCCGCCCGCGCTCGGCCGGGTCGGGCGCGGGCGCGTCCTGCTCCGGCGCGTCCGAGGGCGGCGTCGTGAACGCCTGCCCGACATACGGCTCCTCGGTCGGGTACGCGTTCGGCGGGGGCGGCTGGAACTGCCCCGTCCACCAACCATGTCAGTACTCTCCGCGTACCACGCGCGTGCAGGACGCACCGGATGCTGGTAATACGCATTCTCGTCCCAGTGCTCCGCCCCGGGATAGTGGAACCCGTACCCGCCCGGCGGGGGGGCGAAGCTCGCCTCCCACGGCCTGAGTGCCTGGGGCTGCATCTGCTGCGGTTGCTGCTGCGGGGCCGGGTAGCCGGGGGGCAAGCGCTGCTGCTGCTGCTGCTGCTGCTGCATCTGCTGAGCGTGCGGGTGCGGGTGCGGGTGCGGGTGTGGGGGGACGAGCGCGCCGGGGACGGGGAGATGGTGCTGCTGTGCTATTGGGGCGGGCTGGACGGCCCACAGGTGGGGCGCGTTGGCGATTTGGGAGATGGGGAGCGGGTAGGCCGGGCCGGTCAGCGAGGGGGACGTGGAGAGCGCGGGCGGATGCGGATGCGGCTGCGGCTGCGGCTGGGACGGCGGCGGGGGCGGGGGCGGAGGGGCCAGCGCGTCGCTGTCCGACGGGCGGGGCCGTTTCTTGCCACGGGGAGCGGGGGAGACAGGCTCCGGGCGGGCCGCTGCCGCAGAAAGTATGCCTGCGGCGGTCTGTGGCCGGTCGGTCCTACAAACGCAAACGCGGCGACGCAACATCACAGACAGTCAGCAACGCAGGCCTACGCGCCTCGTCCCAGCAAAACGCACCCATCGAGCCTGCAGCCCGCCCAGTCGCTCTTGAACGTCAGCAGCTCGCCGCGCCGGATGCACTCGCTGACCCAGGCGGAGGAGAGGACGACCTTGCCCTTCTTGCCCGCGTACTGCCGCGCGAGGTTGCGGCCCGACTCGCTCGCCGCGTTCACGATGATGTAGTTGACGTTCGAGTAGCCCGAGGAGACTTGGCCGCCGTGTTTCTGCCGGCCCGGGGTGAGAACGGCGCGGTTGGGACGGGGGAAAGCGCACCATGATGAGGTCGATGACCTTTTGAGCGTCGAGGACGTCCCTGTCTACCCAGCATGCAAGGGGCCCGCCCATCATGGGCTCGATGAAGATGCTCCCATCGTCGTCCGGGCGAGGATTGTGCGCGGCAAGGACCGGTGCTTGTACAGCGAGGTCGGCCTTGGTGGCGACGTGGGCGGTGGCGTTGCGTTTCTGAGATTTGGGCATGGTGGTCCCCTACCGGCGGTTGCTCGGCCGTTCGGAGTGCCGATCGGAAGAGTCGGGCGGCGGGCGAGCGTGCGTGCGGGGTGCGGGTGTGTTGTGCAGACCCCCTGAGGCAGCGTATCGGGGTCGCCGTCGACGGGAAGAGTGGGGGCCGGGGGCCACTTGGGGGTTCCCAACGACGTGCGCGCCCCCGGGCCCTGACCCCCGGCGCAGCGCCACACGGGGGCAGATACCGCACGGCACAGCGTCCGCGCGGTTAGCCCCCGCGAGTGGAGCGCGGGACAAACAAAATGTGCCTCCTCGTGCTGGGCGCACAATGGGCGGGTTTGTTACACCCCGGCGGGCAGCGGGGGGACAAGGTGCACCAAAGGCCCCAAAGGCAACAGCGGGCTCGAGAGCATAACGCCGTTCTGCCCGGAGGTTAACTCTCGATACTCCAGTGACCAAGTGTATCCCTGTGCACGACCACAGTACTCTACTCTCGCGCTGGTCGCTCGCTCGTCGGGAGCGGGCGGGGCTTTTCCAGCGCCGTCCCACCCCGAACGCATGCATCAGTGATCACGCACCACGTTGATCTGCCCCCGTGACCGTGGTTCGCACGCCCCAACAGTGCAGTACAAGTAGGCGGCTGCCCTTCACCATTCGTACACCATCCTGCCCATTGTCCCCTCGCTATCGTCGTCGTCCGTGCACGCCCTCCTCCCTCGACGCCTCTCCCCCTGGCGACTCTTGGACAGTAACGCCCTCCCACTCCCAACGATGGCCGACCCCGCCCGGACCAGCTCCCTCCCGCCTATGCCCCGCCGCCCTCGCCCGCACGGCGCCCAGCACACAAGGCGCGCCTCCTCCGAGAGCGAGGCCGACTTTCCCTCCCTGCCCCTCCCCGCCACCGCCGACCAGCAGCGCACCTCCGTCCACCTCACCGCACACGCCAACGCCGCCCCCGCAGCCACCGACCCCGACCCCGACCCCGACCCAGCCTCCTCCACCGCCACCGCGCTGATCCCGCACCAGCCCTCCTCGACACCCCCCGACTCAGCCATGGTCGGCCACCACGGCCGGCCCCTCGCCCCCCTCCGCTCGGGCGGGATCAACCTGCTCACCGCCGACCTGGCCGGTCCCGACCCGGCAGCCCCGCTGGACCAGCAGTTCACCTACCTCCCCCGGCCCCGGGCGTGGCCGGCCATTCCCTCCCGCGGGTCCGCGCCAGAGCCGATACCGGAGCCGGAGGAGGGGGCGGGGGGAGAGGAAGAGGAAGAGGAGAAGGAGCTGCAGCTGCAGCTGCAACCAGCGCAGCCGGAATACACGCCCGAGCAGCTGCGCGCGCACAACGCCCGCTTCCTGCAGCAGCACAACGGCGCGCTGTGCCCCGTGTACACGCTGCCGGACGAGCTGCTCGCGTACTGCTTTGAGCTCGCCGTCGACTGGGCCGACAGCCTCACGAGCTTCACCACGCTGACGCCGTGGGAGGACGCGGGCGCGGGCGCGGACGTGCGGGACCCGGAGCTGCGCCCGCAGAGCCTCGTGCCCCGCCCGCCGTACCTCGTGTTCGGCCTCGTGCGCGCCCTCCGCACCGTCTCGCATCGGTTCAACGCGCTCGTCCTGCGCACGCCGCGCCTCTGGCGCTGGGCGCTCTTCCCCGCGTGGGACCGGGACGGGTGCGGGGTGCCCTGGACGCAGGTGCTCGCGCGCTCCGGACACGTCCCGCTCGACGTGTACATCCACCCGCTCCGGGAGGTCCGGCGCACGCCGTACGGCGCCGCGCTCTGGGCCCCGGCCACCGTCGCGCGCATGCGCAAGCTCGCGGTGTCCGACTCCGAACCCGTGTCCGTGCGGGCCCTCCCCTGGTCCCTCTCCTGGTCAAGCCTGCAGCACCTCGCGCTGCGCCGCGTGTCGGCGCCGTTCTGCGGGTTGCTGCTGCTCCTGCAGAACGCGCCCCAGCTGCACTCGCTCTACCTGCAGTCCCCGCGCTTCTACTACTGCTCAGAGCACGCCGACGCCAAGCACCCGCACGCGTGCTACACCCTCGCGCCCCGCGCGGACGGCGCCCCGCAGCCGGAGCGGGTGGAGCACCCCTCGCTCGCCCACCTGCACATGGTCAAGTGCTGGGCGGACGTCCCCGCGGCCCTGTTCGAGTCGCTCCGCCTCCCCGCCCTCACCCACGTCACCATCGTCCGGCTCGACCCGGACTCGGACCCCCCAGACCCGCACCACCACACGCCCTACTACATCCCGCAGCCGGAGGACTGGCCCCTCCCGCTCATGGGCGTGCGGGAGGGCGCGCTGGCGCACGTGCGCCACCTGGCGTACTATGGCGATCTGCTCACGCACGAGGAGATCGCCAGCACGCTCTGCTGGTTCCCGGCGCTCGAGGTGCTCGCCCTGGGCGCGAAGCACAACCAGTTCGAGGACCAGGAGCTGTACGACGCGCTCATGACCCCCGGCCCGACGGGGGAGTACCTGGCCCCCTTCCTCCACACCCTCCTGACAGAGCACTGCATGTTCTTCCGCTCCACGCTCGCGCAGCTCGTCGCGCACAAGAAGGACCCCCTGCACGCCGGCTGCGAGCTGCGGCGCCTCGCCATGTGCGGCGGGGAGATCTGCTGCTTCGATGCGTTTTGGAACGAGGAGTGGGCCGCCTGGGAGAAGGGCGGGGGCGGGGCCGGGGAGAAGCCGGAGGGCGAGGGCGAGGCCCGCAGGGGCGAGAAAAGGGGGGTCGGCACGTGGGCCGGGCTGGAGACCTGGGCGGTCGCTTGCTGAGCGATTCGCTTTCCAGTAGGGTGTACTATGCGCATACATCTGGCGCATTTGGCGGGAAGACAAAGGTTTGCTGTCTGCTCTTCCCTACTAAGTTGTTGGCTCGGTTCGTCGTTTGCTCTCTCATCGTCGTTCGCACATCGCCCATCTCACGTCTCATACTCTCCCCTTTCGACATAGTTCACTTCGTGCTCACGCTCGGTAAAAGCCGATAAGTTACATAGATACATATCCCGAATCCAATGGCAGCAGATTGCAGCATCCGGCGCGGCCCGTGAGTGCGAGGCTCCGGCTCCGTGAGGTTCAGGCTGGCTTCTGGGAAGCACGGATTGGAGCACGTGAGGCCGACCGGACATGTGCCAACCTTGCTGCTAGAGACTGGCGTATAAGTTATATAGTCTCTTAGTATTGCTTACGTGGACTCTGGAAGGGAAGTTAGGGAACCCATCCCTTGCATGGGCGAACGCCTCACGGAAGCAGCGCGTGAGACCCTCGTCACCCCGCTAACTCCGACAGGGCCAGCCCCATTTCGAATCCACGGCGCTCCGATTTGCAGCTCACGGTCCTAATGTCAAGGACCCTAGAGAGGGGTTTCCCGACATGACCCTAATGTGGCTGGGAAGGTCACAGCCACAGGGCCCTGCTGCAGCGATCCGTCAGCCAGTGGAAAAATGGGCTAGGGGCCGGAAATGCAGGGCCCCTATAATAAAAGCAGCATTGCTGCAGCCCTGCAATCACATAATTCTATTATTCTACTTGTATATTAGATACCAGCAATGTGTTTAGGACCCCTCTGTTATGACTGAGGCAAAAAATAAAGGATATTTAACCGTGGGAAGGCCTCTATTTTCTCAAAACATGTGCTGATATACTGCTGCAGCCCCTGCTGTACTGCCTTTCAATGCTTATATCAGTGCTATTGCATAGGATCTCATCAGTCAGAGGTCCAAACGTCTTTTCCAGATAGATTTGATTAGGTAGAAATGTGTTGCACATGCCGCTATAGTTGGAGTATGTATGTCTTGTTAGGCCCTATAGTACCCTGAATAGCAAATGAGTAATATAATATTAATGGCTGTATGGATTGACTTGCTACTTGAGAGGAATCATATTTAGACATATATAAAGCAGATTTGAGAAATTGGGAAAGATATATAAGTAGGAAGTGATTGCTTATGAATAGACAAATGATACTATGGTAAAGGGTACAATTTGTTGTTGCTTTTAATGTTGGCCATATACCCAAAACTTTCCAACTTATGAAATTCCACAAATTTTGAATGGAAGACTGGGTACTATATGGACAGTATGTACACCAATTTCCAGCCAATTTGAATGAGGCATAATGCTTGTAGAAATAGAATAAAGATACACTACATTCTCAGCTAAACCCTACCCCCAAATGAGCAGCAAAGCGGCACCTTCCCCCAACTTGAACCACTCTATGGCTTGGTGGAATGATTAAGAAGATACCAGGGCATGTTCCCACGCATATTACAAGCAAAAAGAAGGTGATTTGGCCCAGAAAAGGGGGTACAGCACCATTTTTGCGGCTGTGCAGTGGTATAAGTGGGTTTTCTATTACTAGAACTGCTAATGGAGCTTGTAGGAGCATATGTGAGGCTCTGTTTAGTATAAAGACTACTTGGACAATATGTAAAATGGGCTAATTTAGACTGAGAAGGGGCTACAGCCGGGGGTACAACACAGTTGTGCTGTACCCCACCCCCTTCAAGGACATTGGGGTTGACGCAGGAAATACCCCTCCTGGGGGGACCCTGGTTTTTAGGACGGCTTGGTGCCGATTTGCCGCAAATTTCAACAACGTCACGTTACCCGCCGGTCCCGGTCCGTGTCATCGAGTGGTCGGAAGCCTGGCTGAGGAGCCAGGCGCTTGGTAAGGCGCTGACTGCCCGCTTCGTCAGCCAAGTTGCTCGGGAGTGTATCCCGGGGCGGATCGTGCCGAGCTGCATGGACCTCAACTCTCCTCACGATGTCTGGAGCGCGCGTTGTCTTGGCGCCCTTAACAGCGATGAGGGTCGGCTAGGACCTTGCGCGAGTGACTCACACGGCAACTGGACATGGATGCATGGGCTTTACTGCGACTCTCTCTATGCGCTGGACGCACTGCGCGACGTGGACGTACTCAATGGGTGATGTAATCGTTGCCAGCAGGCGATTGCTGGTGAGAAATGGCGCATGGACCCGTTTGAGACGGCGCGGAGGACAGTGTCCGTCGAGGTCTTTTCCTTGGCGGGAATCGGTCAGGAGCTGACTGGGTCGACGTAGGATCGTGGACGAGAGTCTGCCTCGAGGTATATAAAGGTGGTCCGCGGCATTCTCAGCCCAAGCAGAAACCACCTGGACATCCTCACCCCTCCAGCAAAGCACTTCACACATAACCGAGATGTCCTTCTTCATCCCTGCTCCTGCGCCCCCCACCAAGCTGGGCGAATACCGCCTCCTCTCCCCGACGGCGGGTGTGCGCGTCTCGCCCCTCGCTCTGGGCGGCATGTCCCTGGGCGATGCCTGGACCGAGTTCCTCGGCGGAGGCATCGACAAGAAAGCGGTCTTCGAGATACTGGACACGTACTGGGAGGCGGGTGGAAACTTTATCGACACGGCCAACAACTACCAGGACGAGCAGAGCGAGCGTTGGATCGGAGAGTGGATGACGGAGCGCAAGAACCGTGACGAGCTTGGTGTGTACTCGCGGCTCCAGAAACCCCCGCAGGGAGCTGATATATGCGTGCAGTCATCGCGACCAAGTACACGATCGGCTACCGCAGGCCCCGCGGCGACGCTAAAACGTACACCAACTACACGGGTAACCACAAGAAGTCCCTCTTGCTCTCCCTCCGCGACTCGCTCGAGAAGCTCCAGACGCCGTACGTGGACATCCTCTACTTGCACTGGTGGGACTACACCACAAGCATCCCCGAGGTCATGCGCGCGCTCGATGATGTCGTCAAGAGTGGGAAGGTACTCTACTTGGGGATCAGCGATACGCCCGCGTGGATCGTGAGCAAGGCGAACGAGTACGCCCGTGCGCATGCCCTGACGCCGTTCGTTGTCTGTGAGTGCCGTCCCACCTCGCATCACTGCCATTCTGACATATATTTATCGTAGATCAAGGCGAATGGTCCTGCATCAAGCGCGACTTTGAGCGGGACATCCTCCCCATGTGCGCGCACGAGGGTATGGGTGTCGCGCCCTGGGGCGTGATCGCCGGTGGTCGCCTGCGCACGCAGGCACAGCTAGAGCAGCGGCTCAAGGAAGGCGGCGACCTACGCTACGGCCAGAACGAGCTGACCGAGGCGGAGAAGAAGATGAGCGCCGCGCTTGAGAAGGTCGCGAACCAGATTGGCGGCGACGCCAACCTTGCCAACGTGGCGATCGCGTATACGCTGCACAAGCAGCCATATGTGTTCCCCATTATTGGCGGGAAGAAGGTCTCCCATCTCAAGGACAACATCAAGGTCCGTTCTCGTATCGTTTCAGCTCCTGAGCGCCGCTGACGATGCTCCAGGCGCTGAGCATTCACCTCACCCGCGAGCAGATCGACTTCCTCGACGCTGCCGTGCCGTTCGACATCGGATTCCCGCAGAGCTTCCTTGGTGGTGACCCAGCCAGGTCTGCCGACGGAAAGAGCGCCAATTTCCTCCTTAACAATACCAGCACGCTGACGTGGGTCAAAGCACCTCAGCCGATTGACTAGGGGCTGTGGCTCATCTCGAGCGGTATATACCACATCGCTGTGTCCTTTGAAACATCAGACGTCGTTGCTTGCTACACATTAAATCACGATTCCAAACAGGGTACCGACCGAATGCGGTTCGACTCGGCGACCTGACCTGCTCAGAACATCGAAGATCCGCCATCTATACTGATCGTCTGGCCGGAGATCCACCCGCTCTTCTCGCTGATGAAGAACATGACACCATTGGCAATGTCCTCCGGCTCGCCCAGCCGTCGCGTGGCCACGCGATCGAGGATCTTCTTCTGCCCGTCTTCTCCGTAGCTCTCCCACTGTGCGATGCTGGTGGGGTTTGACAGGACGAACCCGGGCGCAATGTTGTTGACGGTTATGCCGTACGGCCCAAGCTCGTGCGCCATCTGCCGGGAGAAGCCGATCTGCCCCGCCTTCGAGCTGGTGTACGCCTGGATGCCGGTCAGACTGACGCTCCGCCCTGCCCCGGACGAGATGTTGACGATCCTTCCCCACCCCTTCTTCTTCATCCCCGGGGCAACGGCACGCGTGCAGTAGAACGCGCTCTTCAGGTTGGCATTGACGACCGCCTCCCACATGTCGTCGGTGATCTCCTCGATCGGATGGTGCACTTGGCCGCAGACCCCGCCCGCGCAGTTGACGAGGATGTCGATCGGCCCGAGCCCGCCGATGTAGCTGTTCACCGCCGCAGAATTCGTAAGATCACATTGCTCCTTGTCGATCCTGTGCACCGTCGCACCGGTCGACTCGACGGCATCAGCGATCGCCTTGCCAATGCCCATCGCAGTGCCGGTCACAATAGCGACTTTGCCAGCCAGGGATCCTGAAGACAGGCTCAACTAAACATACCTCTGCAACTCAAAAGACATGTACCTTGCGACATGTTGAAGAGAATGAAAGATGCTGGTGCACTGAAGGTCAGATGGAAGGTGTAAGCTGGCAAATGTCCTTGTGCGTGCCTTATCAAAGAAATTGTTGTGAGAAGCCTGTTGAGACCCGTGATCGGCATCTCGTCTCCAGGGTCGAATAGGCCGTATTTCCATCATTGAATGTGCGTAGATAAAGAGATACCCAGCTGATCTACCACCTCATCCCTCCTCGTGGCTCTGATAGGCGCCCAAGACAAGGCAGAAAGAACTATTATCGTCTGTGGGCCCCCCGACAGCCGGCGCTTCTTTTTGTAGTCATACTTTATTTGTTTCCGTGCACCTTCAAGCCCTCACACGTCCCTGCCGGGACGCCTTGCTCGTCGACCTCGACAGTCAATACGATGGCGACTTCTCTCACCGAGCCAAAGTTGTCCATCACCTTACTGGGTGCAGGACAGGAGGTCGGACGATCGTGCTGCGTGATCCAGCATGCAGGCATCACGGTTGTGTGCGATGCAGGTGTGCATCCTGCGTTTCACGGCATGGCTGCGTTACCGTTCATCGATGACCTCGACTGGAGTACAGTAGACGCACTGTTGATCACACAGTATGCCAATGCAATTTGTGTGTATACCCCCGCTGACAGATCGTGTAGTTTTCACCTTGATCACGCCGCGAGCCTGACGTACATCATGGAGAAGACCAACTTCAAAGACGGCAAGGGAAAGGTGTACATGACGCATCCAACAAAGGCCGTGTACAGGCTCATGATGCAGGACTATGTCCGTATGAGGTACGTCCCCGCCCCAAATCCTCCGAGCCAGTACTAATTGTGGAATGTAGCGCTGCGCAATCCACTTCTGCACCTCCCCTCTTCACACCTCTAGATCTCAGCATAACTCTCCCACTCATCAACGCTGTCTCATTTGCAACAACAACGACCGTGATACCCGGGCTCTCGTTCACCCCCTATCCCGCCGGACACGTCCTCGGCGCATCCATGTTCCTCATCCAGCTGGCCGATCTGCGCATTCTCTATACCGGAGACTACTCCAGGGAGGAGAGTCGGCACCTTGTCCGTGCTGAGGTGCCACCTGGAGCAGGCGTGGACGTGTTGATAGTGGAGAGCACATTCGGCGTGCAGAGCACAGAGGGGCGGAGGGAGAAAGAAGAGAGATTCACTTGTGCGTTCGCGTGGTCATCTCTTCATGCGAAACTTACTGACGTATATGCAGCACTCATCCATCGTATCCTTATGCGAGGCGGACATGTTCTTATGCCCGTCTTCGCTGTCGGTGGTGCGCAAGAACTTCTACTGATTCTAGATGACTACTTTGAGAAACATCCGGAGCTGCACAAGTTCCCGATCTACTATGCCTCTGCGCTGGCTCGAAAGTGTATGGCGGTGTATCAGGTACCACTACGATCACCCTTACCTTCACCATGTCTGATGCCGTCGCATTTAGGGCTACGTTCACGTCATGAACAACAATATCCGCTCACGATTCGCCAACAACCAAAACCCATTCGTCTTCAGACACGTCTCCCACATTCCTCGGTCAAGCGGTTGGGAGAAGAAGATTGGTGAAGGCCCGCCCTGCGTCATCCTCGCTAGTCCGGGAATGATGCAGAGCGGGGCCAGTAGGGAGCTACTGGAGATGTGGGCGCCGGACCGGAGAAATGGAGTAGTCATCACAGGCTACTCTGTGGAGGGCAGCATGGCAAGGGTGAGTGCTTTCCCTATCTTTGGACTCTTTGAGACTCGCTGGAAGTGTGATGGGATGCATGGGACAAGAAGGAATCATTGTATCAGACAATTGCAATGCCATTCTTTTGCCCTCAATCATGTGCACGCACAGTCCTTCACAGCAGGCGCCCGTGCCGAACTGCTCTCCTGCTCACTCCCTCGAGCTCGGAATATCATGCTGATGAGTCCACAGAACATTATGAACGAACCGGATGATATTCCCTCAATGAAAGGCCCTCCAATACCGCTGCGCTCAACTGTTGACAATATTTCGTTCTCGGCGCATGTCGACTACGCACAAAATCGTGAGTTTATCGAAGCGATCGGAGCTCCTCACGTGGTATGTTCTCAATGCTGAATTGCGTTTTCAGCGACCTAATTGGTATTGCAGGTGCTGGTCCACGGGGAACAATCACAGATGTTCCGACTCAAGGCAGCTTTACAAGCAGGGTACAAAGAGCGAAACGAGCACATCACAATCCATACGCCCAAGAACTGCGAGCCGCTCGAACTCATCTTCCGTGGTGAACGTGTGGCGAAGGCTATCGGCACACTCGCTGAGTACCCCGCGGAATCTGGCACTCAAGTATCCGGTCTACTCGTGTCGAAGGACTTCACGTATACCTTGCTCGATCCCAGAGATCTGAGGGACTTCACTGGGCTCAGCACGAGCACGATCATCCAGAAGCAGAGGATGTGCATTCCCGGTATAACCTGGGAGCTCGTCAAGTGGCACTTGGAGGGCTTGTTCGGCTCAGTCACTCAAGGCGCGGATGCCGAGGGCATTCGGACGATGCGAGTCATGGGTGTGCTAGATGTTAAAGGAGTGGGTAGTTTCTGTTTTGTGCTGTATATCTCCAAGTCTCATCCCTTGATGCAGATGCGGGAAGGTTTGAAGGAAGAGACCGATCCGACCCAAGCAGAGAGCGGGTTCCCCGGGGGTTATATTCTATTGGAATGGGTATCCAGTGGAAGCAATGACATGATCGCGGACGCCGCGATGGCTCTCATCCACGGAATCGATACGAGCCCTGCATCCGTCAAGTGTGCGTATCTCGTACAGCCCGTTATTGTTGATGCCGCCTCTCATTTTCTTATCAGTGACAAGCCGACCGCATACCCATGCGGATCACCAGCATGAAGAAGAGCATCCAGATACGGCACCCGCCCAGAGGCTGACCCAACTCATGGAGTTCCTTCAGTTATATTTCGGTGAAGTTCAGTTCTTGGATGCGCAAGGGAACGAGTTGGTCGACGAGGATGATGAGGAAGGGTTGGAGTTAACAGAGCCTGCATTGCGAATACGACTTGATGAGCAATATGCGGACATCAATCTTATCACCATGGTAGGCGCATTATCAAGTGACGCTAAGTATTTTGCTCAACAGTTGGGTAGACTGTCAAAAGCGTTTCCCAAACATTCCGCAGACGGGTCGAAGATGTCCTTGCGATAGCCATCACCACTTTCGGCAGCTTGACCGAAAGTTACGTAACCGCTGACAGGAGTGGTTGGGACGGAGAAGAGAAGTTTTTCCTTGAGGGCGGATCCCTTGAGAATGGTCAGGAACAGGCTCCTCGGATGATTCAAGATGCCGTGACCGAGGTAAAAGTTGATGACACGGACTAGTCCGTATTAGTATTATTAGCTCAGATAGTTATAGCTTTGTAGACATCGGGTTTGTAGGTACTAGGTTTGTACGCCGCAAGACTCTGTCCCCGTGCGACCCTTGGCTTTATCATAGCCAATAGTCAACTCAGACAGTTGCCGCGAATCCCTTTGGAAGTCGGTTCAGTCTGGGCATCGGCGCCGTGGATGCCAACCCGTAATCGCAGTTATTCGGCCAATTCAGTTGGAGCGTTCAGCAGCTGGGACGCTCAGACGTAGTTTTTATACAGCTGGAGGGGCGAAAGCTTTTCTTTCAGTAGCGATCTCGACACTTTTGCCATCGTGACTCTCTCCGATCCATACACGGGCATTCCCAATCTTCTTTATCACCTCTCCGTTATCGGCCTTGGAGAGCCCGTCGAACAAATGGGTGTGTGAAGCACGGGCCGTGATATCGAGCTCGGCAAAGTCGGTATTGTTGGGTGTTATGCCAGACGTGGAATACGCAAACATGAGTCCGCAAGCCAGAAGCGTTACTCCAGCAAAAGTAGCAAAGATCGCTATGGACGTCATCGAGATCAGGATCCTGTCGGTTGAAATATTCATTCCAGCTTGTCCCGCGTTGCTCCATGGAGCATCGGCGCCTGGAGGAGCATCGACTTGGATCTGTGACGCACCGAGCGAGTACGTACATGTGAGAAGATCCCTCATTCGCAGGTCGGCACCAAAACCGGATTGACGGCTGTGTTGTACAGTAGGTTGTCCACCGCCGTTGCTTGGCCGAACACGTTGGTTAAGGCGATGAAAAATTGGGTGCTGTTAATTGTGAGGGGCATCGCAGCCTGAAAGTCCTCAACACCGATCAGAGTGCCCGTGGGTAGAGTGCGAATAACGGCGACTTGCCGCTGCTCGAGCGACATAATGGTGGATGAGGTCAAAGAGGCTTGCCATGTCGCGTCTTCGGCGGTGCAGTCATGCAAACCTGGATCGCATGGGGACCATCCAATGGCAAAGTTCGACTCATCAATCTCCTTGAAGCAGATCTTGAACGCATATGGGAGCGACGTGAACGTCTGGCATGCAGTCATATTGGATACAGCCGCTTCGCCGTCAAGGGTAAACGGTTCGAAATAGAGCATCGCAGCCGGGCCGACTGTGCGGAGTATATTCGAGATATTGAAGTTCTGCCAGGCCGTAATATTGGTGTTGAGGGTCGAGTAAGTTGAACGCTTCGGTGACATGCGATCTTTCAGAACAGCATCTGCAATGCAGAGGGAATCGGTAGGATCGCATGAGTAGAGGGCTTGAATGCCATTCACATCAAAGACAAATGGTGACCCTACACATTCTTCCGGATGTTCGATGTCGCAGTAAGTGTGGCCGACAGGCGGTTGTGGACCAGACGTCAGCACTTGCGAAATGGTTCTTGGCAATAGATACGCAAAACAGCCGTCGTCACAGAGGGTTCGGATCGTAGTCGGATGGTTATGAGAGCCGGGAAACTGAGTGAGGTTCCTGGTTAACGGGAAGACTTGGGTCGAGTCGGATGTGAAGGAGTCATAGGTAAAGGCAATCCTGAGCGACATATTTGTGTTCGTAGGATAGAGGACGGGTGTCAAGTCGTGTGGGATCCAAGGTCCCAGTCCAGCCATGGTGTTGAAGTCCCAGTATGTGACCAGGAATATAGTGGCGGAAGAAAGTCCGATGGTGAGAATATTAGAGAGAAGGTAGTTGATACCCGCGAAAGCGAAAACGATAAGGACCCAGACCAGTCGACAGCAAAGTGTGTCCGGAGAGGAGCAGAGCTACTCGGCCTTGCATACCCGTCGCACCAGATAGGCCCAGAAAGGTGGCTATCGGCACACCCGTGACTGCTTTGCGCCAGCGGACGGCCTCAAGGCCGGATGCAACCAACATGCTGGTTAAGGTCGTGCCGGCAGTGGATAGCGTGGTGATGACAAAAATGCTGTCTGTTGATGGCAGGACAAATATATTGTTGTGATCCGCTCGAGTCGAGTTCCACGCGAATAGTGCAAGGATTGCGTACAGCACGAAAATCCCAATCATAATCAAGCCATTGAAGGAGAACCACCAACGGAATAGCTTCAATCGAAGGACTCGGTCGGTGAAGGGTACTGGAATCGAAATGACACCATCGATCTTGGTTACCTCCCGCTCGATCGAGTCAGAGACGGAGCTCCACCAATCTTTACGATAGGGTGGTCTGTGAAGCGGATCGGCTACTGTTGACGTGATATCCCGATCGTCGAACGGATCTGAGGAATATGTACTTTGTTCACTTGACGTCGAGGCTCCATCCCTTGCCAGATACGGGTTGGGGGGTAGGCAAGAAGTCGAACATATCTCTCGAGGTGATGAGGATGTGAGAAGGCGTGTGGGGAGCTGTCGAGTGCAGGCGGTGCATAAGAACTGCCTCTTGAGAACTACCGTCTGCGAGGGTTGCCTTTGGCATCGCACCTGCCAAGCCTGCGAGGAGATGCTGCGACTCGAAATCGGTTGACTTGCGAGTCATGGAGGTTGGTAGGGTTGAAAGACCGTTTTGTCTCGGAATGTTGCGAAGAATCCCTTCCGACTATCGTCACCGCAGAAGAATGAATCTTGGGGCAGCCTTCAAGGTTCCTGCTCAGCTTGCTCCTTCTGTCACCCGTTAGGAGAAGTCGCTTGATCCTTACCGCGTTGTCCGGTCAGATCAACCTTCATTTGGGGACGGCGTTCGGATGAACAGGGCTACAAAGAATGTTGACGAAGGTGGTCGGGGAAAGTAGGCGCTCTGGACCAATGGATAATAGGCATTGCGGCAAAACGTAAATTGCTGTGCCTCGCGGACAGATGCTTCTTAGGTATCCGAAGGAACTTGCTCTGCGTGATAATACCCTTGCGGGATATCTTCCAGAATACCCCTCAGGGCACGCGTATCTGCCAGAGTACCCTTGGCCTGGTGAAACTCCAGAATACACCCCATCCGAGGGGGTGATCCGGACATGCGCGTCCGACGCGCCGCGTCCATCCCTGCTTGCCTCCACCATGTCCGAGCTGGCGATAGGGAAAATCTTCACCACCCGCGACGACGCAGCATACAACATCCAACTGCATTCGAATGAGCAAGGCGCTTTTGCTTGGGTCAAGAGGAGGGATAGGAGGCGGATCTCGATGTACTGCCCTCAGGAGGGGTGTGATTATTGGGTGTCATGCACCGGCAGAGAAGGGGAGTATGTGGTGCGCAGTATCCGACCAATCCACACCTGTCAAGCACTTGCTCCCAAACCTCGTGCAGGAACCAGCCGCACATCCTTCCTGGTCGAGGCAGCAAAGCAGGTCATGGTGTCACCTTGGACCCGGCCCTCCGTGATGGGCACTGCGAGTGTCTGAACTTCCAGCAATACCTCATCCCCTGTGTCCATGCAATTGCATTCATACTCCGGACTGGGGGCGAGCCAAGCCTCTATATCAGCAATGCCTACCTCATCACAACCCTGCAAGAGACTTATCACCTTCCTTACCTGCCAATCTCGCTCTCAGATCTCGAAGCACACAGTCACATCCAAGGACCGCCGCTGAAGAGAGGAGTGGGGCGCCCCGCCAAAAAGCGCAAGGAGAAGGGAGCGAGGCAGCAGCGCACACAGGCTTAGATAATCATAACAATGTCACCCGTCGTACATGAGGGGTATTCTAGAGTTTCTCGAGGCGGCGGGTACTCTGGCAGATACACGAACCCTGAGGGGTATTCTGGAAGATATCCCTACCCTTGCAGTCTCCCGAACGCGTGGGAAAAGGTCCGGTTATTCGAAGGAAGCCCGGTCCGTTTGAAATTCACGCTCCCTCGAAGCCCTAGAAACATTTGTCGTGCGCCACGCGGCAAAGTTCTGGTTCATGCGGCGCCTTCACCAGGGCAACGGCGGTGTTTGATAGATGTCACGTATGCTTCCCAGTATTCCCCCGGTAGGTCGAAAGTGCCTGGGCTGCGTTGTTTATCACACCTTCTGTACAGTGACTAGAGGGCGTGTGTGTGCCGCCTACAGCGCGCAAGGGCTTACTGATAGGTCCCGTCTGAAATCTTCTCGAACAGGTCCTCTGCATCTTCTCGAACAGGTCCTGTGCATATTGCTGTTCAGGTCCACCCTTTACGGACTACCTCCGACTACAATGTCCATGGTATTTCATATGAGAGGTTTGTGACAGGTAATGAGGACGGTCCGAAATGAAATCGGTTCATTACAGCGAAAGAACGGGTTCAGAGTCAAGAGCAGGAAGAAAGAAGAGAAGGCTAGACGTAGCTCTTTCGCAGCTGAAGCGGTGCGAGTCTTTCCGTGCTCATTTCAACACTTCTGCCATCATCGCTTTCTCCAATCCACACATATTCCTTTGCAATTTTCTCAACCACTTCCTTGTTGTCAGCGTTGGAAAGTCCGTCAAATAACTGTAGGCGAGAGGCGCGGGTGGCGATGTCGATCTCCCCGAAGTCGCTGTTGTTCGGTGTGATGCCCGATGAAGCGTAAGCGAACATTAGAGCGCAGACGATGAGGGTGAGTGCAGCGAAGACGGCGAAGATGATGATGGAAGTGAGCGAAAGTATAACCCGATCCCTGGCAATGTTGATCCCCGCTTGTCCGGCATTGTTCCAAGGAACGGCTGCACCCAAAGGCGCATCGACCTGTATTTGAGAAGCACCCAACGCGTAGGTGCAAGTGAGGAGATCCCGCATCCGGAGGTCTGCCCCGAAACGTGCCAAGTCCGGACTGGTCGCTATATTGTATATGAGATTGGTGATGGCCGTGCCCTGACTGAAAACATTGGCAACCACGGTGAAGAACGCGGTGGAATTGAGAGTAAGAGGTGCGGGTGATTCGAAATCTTCGATACTATTTATCGATCCGGTCGGCAAACTGTGAACAGCGCCGACATAGCGCTGTTCAAGCGACATGATGGTCGATGACGTTAACGACTCTGACCAGCTCGAGTCGTTCAAAGAGCAAGTTTGAAATGCGGGACCGCATGTCGCCCATCCAATGGCAATGCTCGAGTCGTCGATCTCCTTGTAGCAAACGTTGATCGCATACGGCGTGGCTGTGAATCCCTGACATGCCGTCATGTTGGAAGCTGCGGCAAACCCATCAAAGGTGAAAGGCTCGAAATAAAGCATAGCGGCTGGACCTTGGGTTCGAAGGGTATCAGAAATGTTGAACTTTTCCCATGCCGTCAGATTCGTGTTGAGCGTCGAGTAGGTCGAACGATTGGGTGACTTGCGATCGTCTAAGACGGCGTTGGCAACGCAGAGCGTGTCGGTAGGGTCGTTGCTGGGGTTGCATGCCAACAGATTGGGGAGTCCATCAGCGTCGAACACGTACGGAGGTGTGACACACTCCTCCAGGTTCGCTTGATTGCAGTAAGCGTGTCCCGGAGGTGGTTGGGGCCCCGACGTCACCACTTGGGCCACGGTCCCCGGTAACAAGTATGCGAAACATCCATCGTCGCAGAGAGTGCGGAGCGGCGTAGGGACGTTATGTGATCCTGGTAATTGACTGAGATTGGCGGTGATCGGAAAGACCTGGGTAGGGTCGGAGGTGAAGGAGTCATACGAAAATCCAATCCGGACAGACATATTTGTTTGGGTTGGGTATAGTATCGCGGTCATGTCATACGGAATGCACGGGCCGATACCAGACATCGTGTTGAAGTCCCAGTACGTGACCTCAAAAATGACTGCCGACTGGAGTCCAACAGTGAGGATGTTTGAAAGAAGGTAGTTAACTCCTGCAAATGCAAAGACGATGAGAACCCAGACCTTCGTCGACCAGGCCACAGAACGAGATTGCAGTAAGGACAGTTTCCCCTGGACTCCCGTAGCAGACGACAGCCCGAGGAAGGTGGCAGCATGCACCCCGGTTACAGCCTTTCTCCAGCGAACCGATTCAAGAGCAGATCCAACAAGCATGCCGATTAGCGTTGTCCCAGCGGTTGACAAGGTGGTGATGATGAAGATGCTGTCTGTCGATGGCAAGACAAATGCGTTGGTATGGTCCGCACGAGTGGAATTCCAAGCAAACAAGGCGAGAATGGTGTAGAGGATGATGATTCCGACCATGGTCAACCCATCGAAGGAGAACCACCAACGGAAGATCTTGAAGCGAAGGAACTGATTTGTGAAGGGTATTCGTATCGACATCACGCCGTTGATCTTGGACCCTTCGCGCTCGAAACCCTGAGAGACCGAGCTCCACCAGTTGTTGGCAAGCCGTGGTCTTCGAGGTGGAGTAGATGGTGTCGGCTTGACATCATGTTCTTGGGAAGAACCCGAGTCATTACCCGTTTGCTGGCTTGTTGTTCGATCGCCTGGACCAGGCCGTTCTGAAGCGGGTAGGAAGGCGAGCGCTTCCGGCGAGGTGGGTAGGGAATGCGAAGGAGTATGACCGCCCTCGGCGGGGAGTCGACGCATGCGAACCACCTCCTGGGAGCTATCGTCGTTGAAAGTCAGTTGCGACATGGCACTGGAGACGCCGTCGAGAAGCTGCTGAGATTCGGTATCCGCAGACCGATGAGACATGAATACAGTGAGAGTTTCAACCCTCTTATATATGTCTCGGGGCTGAAACGAAGTCCCCCTGGCTGCTCACCTTCAGGACGCGATCACTTAATGAGTGATGATCCAGGATATGACCCATCTTGGCAGAGTTTTGTCACTCGTGGTCGGAGGCCGGAGTTCTTCAGTGATTACCGGCTTAGGTAATGTACCACATCCGGACGACCATTCGCGCGAAAGGGGCCCAGGGCACGTTGATGAACGTGAATAAGGAGCGCTGGGCCAATGAATGATTGGCGCCGGAATGAGAGATCAGACAGCTGTGCGTTGGGCGATGCGCCTCGTGTTGGGAAGGTGCAGTGTGTGAAAGACCCTTGCAGCCACGGCGTGGAAAAGGGGCTAGGCGGCAGTAGAACTGAATTGCAGGCAATTTCCGATAGGTTGCGCGATCAGAGGCAGTGGTTCAGCACGGTTAATGTGCTGCGGACTATCAGAAAGCCGAGACATGAGCAGACGACATGAGGTTTCGAAGTCGAGATAGGAGCAACGACACGGAATCTCAGCTCATCCACCGGCACCGCTCCGACGCGAAGCCCTTTGCAACTTGTGTCATCACGCACGAGGCACATTTGACTGTCATGATTATTGAGTTCCTCATGGCGCTCTACTGCTAACTAGCAACTGCGCGCCTGTTAAGACCAAGATTCCAACCTCTTCCATTTCAGAAGAAGAGAAAGACATGATTAAGATACATTGGTAGAGCGCGTCGAGGGGGTCGACAAAATGGCAAGCCAAAACTATGGGACAATCGAAGCAAGCGGATCAAAGGCGGAACGAAACAGATATACGATGCGGTGCGCCGCGGAAGGACAGGACAGAGACCGGTACAGCCAAGGCGGCCGGCGTCCACGCCCGGTTAGAGGACACCATTAAGGGTGTGCACCAGTAACCAGTTGACGCCAGAGAAAATCGTGATGACTGGAGCTCCAAGGGAGAATATGACGTAAAGGTATGGTGGTACAGAGAGAGATCCGATCGATCCGGGTAATGGTACACATTCTGGTTTGTTTTTCTTGTCGGTTCGGTTCGGGTTCGTTCGAGAGGTCGTAGATCCAGGATATGGGAACAAATGGGGAAAAAGTCTAAGACAGGGGATGATCAAGGCTGCACGAACAGCTTGATCTGGTGCGAGGCGGCTGCCACCTCCATCGCCATAGCCAGGTCGTCCGGCCCGCCGAGGCTGACCAGGTCGCCCTCCTCGTCCATGTACTTGATGCGCAGCGGCCCGAGGGACTCGCCACCGCAGAGCTCGATCTTTCTCCGAAGCTTGCTCATGAGCTCCTGGTGGCCAATATTCCGCTGCACCGTGATGGCGAACAGGTCGGAGCGGAAGGACACCTTGACCATGACGGGCTTGTTGATAGTCGGGACACCGGGCTGCATGGGCAGCGAGGGGAGATTTTGCGGGGCAGGCGAGTTGCTGCGGGAAGAAAAGACCTGCGAGCGCGCGGTGCGTAGGGGCGGCTGGACAGCCACCATCGGCACGATCTGGGCGCTGTGCGTGGGGATCGGCGGCTGGGGGCGGATGTACTGCAGCGTGCCATTCGGCAGCTGCGCGGTAGCGGTAGCCAGGAGCGAGCTGTCGTTGGAGCCGAAGGGCGTGTCCGGGCTCTGGTACGGGAAGGTGGGGGAGTCCGAGTCGTCCGTGTTCTCCTCAGCGGTGGACTGGCTGCTCCCGCTCTCGCGCTTCTGACCGCCCGTGTTGATCGCCAGGGCCGGGACGGGGACGGGCGGGAGCAGGCGGGTCTGCTGCGGTACGTACGGGGCGGGGGAGGACACGCTGCGGCTGCGGTTGCCGGTGCTCGTGCTCTCGCTGTCGGAGCGCGAGGCGGACGATTTGCGCGGCGGCATCGGCGTCGTGGTAGCGACGGCGGGTACGTCAGGTGTGCTGGAGCTGGCATAATTCTGGACGGTGCGCATCCTGCTCTGGCTCGACTGCCTGCTACCCATGCTCATGCCCTGACCGAGCCTGGAGGGGGGCAGCTGACCGGAGGTGGACAGCGGGGATGCGGGGGCGTTGCCGAAGCTGGCCTCGCTCTGCGCGCTCATGGCGGACATATTTGACATCATGCGCGGCATGGGCGGAGGGGCGGGATAGCCGTACTGCCCGCGCCAGGCGGCGTTCGTCGGTCCGTCCGTGCCCTCTGTGCGCGCGCGCTGGGGAACGACGGGCGGTTCCTGGCCGCGCGGGACGGATGCGCTCGCCGCGTGGTCCCTCCTCCTAGGCTGTTGCTGGTTGGCGTCCGAGTCCCGGTCCGAGAAGTCGGACTGCGACTGCGATTGCTGAGCCTGGGCGGAGGACGTGGGCGGGAAAGGCGCGTGCATGCCGCGCGGCGGCTGCTGGTGCATGTACGGGTGCTGGCCCTGCCCGGGGAGCGTGGGCGGGCGCGCATCCGCGCCGACGGAGAAGCCGCGCTCGTGGAGGGGTGCGTGGGAGGTGGAGATGGAGGCGGCGCGGGAGCGCACCTCGCGCCGGTCGCGCTGGGCCGCGATGAGCTTGCTGATTGCCGTCTCCCACTGGCGGAGTTGCTCCTCGGTGCGACAGCGGAGGACGAGGAACTCTTGCGTGTTGCCCACGTCCGTCCAGGTGATCACGAGCGGGTAGGCGGTCGAGTATGTCCCATACGAGGATGCGCCACCTGCAACATCAACATCATCAGCACGCTGCCTTCCATTGTTATCCATCGCGCAATACGTACTCTGCGGCGCCTCCGCCTGTGCGCGGATGATGTTGCTCAGATAGATCCGCCCCTTGAGGGAGAGCGGGCTCGTCCGTGCATTTTTAGGTGGAAGGGGCGGGGGCGGGCCGGGTGTGCCCGAGCCCTTGCGCAGGGAGCCCTTGCCCGCGAGGATGTTGTTCTTGCGCTTCCCATCCTGCCAGGTGGTCGGGTTCGCGGCTTGTTCCTGTCGCATGGATTAGCATGCCTTGTTCGCGATGTCAAGGAAACAGCAGTATGTACCTTGCAGCAGAGGATGATCTTCTCAAAAAGGAAGACATGATACTCCCTATCCTGATCTCCCTTGGTGACCATGAAGATCTCATCCAGCACAAGGTCGCCGAAGTTGTCCAGGTGGTGGCCCTTCCAGTCCTCGACGCGCCGGCGGAGCCCGCGCACAGTCTGCGCGTTCTCGTACTGCCGCTGGCTCTCGTTCACGTGGTCTGCATAGGCCATCGCCGCCTGCAGCCCGTCGGACACAGACTTGTGGTGCGGGTTGGTAGGCGGAGTGACCTTGAGTAGGTCCTGCGGGGGAAGCAGGGAGTTAGCTGGCAGAAAATCACTGATAGGAATCCTGGCTTACCTTAAGCAGGAGCGGGTACCGGCAAATGCGCTGCACCGGCTTGATAAGGAACGCCTGGAGCTCGCTCCTCGCGTCGATTTTCGCATCCGGCAATTGCTGTTGTCACCCATCAGAATCTGTCCATACCACCCAAGATGCGATCAAAAGCACTCACAACCAAGCTATCCATCTGCTCCACCACCAGTTCTCCCGCGCGACTGAAGTTGGCGCAGTACGGGATGTAGGTATCAAACAGGCTCTGTGCGCTCGTGAACACAACGCCCCAGTCCTGCTCCGCATCGGGCAGCTCGGCAGTCTTCTCCACCTCGATGAGAAAGCGCCGCTGCTGGTCGAGTATATGCCGCAGGTTCGAGAAGATGTCGTGGATTGTATCCTGGGTGAGGATCTTCTGGCGGCCGAGGGCGGTCGCGTATTCCTGCAAGTAAAGAAGATCCCATATCAACACCTAACGCGCATACATGACATCACCACGCAGCGAGAGCACGTACATGAAGGTTCTCCAGGTCCTGCACGTACTTGCGCTCCGTCCCGAGTATCTCGGTGACGACATGCTTGCGCCCGCGCTCGTGTTCGTCAGACGGACCGGCGGATGGTAGCCCGGAGGCTGGGAGAGCAGCTCGGAGCACGTCCTTGGCGGCGGACGCGGACGCGTCGCCGTCCACCGGAGGCAGCATGGTGGGGGGCATGAGGTCGAGTAAGTGCGAGACGGCATGCACGACCTAAGTTAGGTTGCAACAAAGAACGCCAGTTAGTTAGGGGTAAGTGCGGGGTTAACCAGCTACGAGCGCACGTACCTTGACGAACCCGTTGGTGTCGTCCCCCTGCAGTTCGCCGACAGTGAAGCTCGGCGGCCCCTTCCACTGGCCCGCGTTCTTAAGCTTCGTGATGGCCATCGAGAAGAAGATGATGGCCTTCTTGGCGTCATTGAGGGAGAACTGCTCGCCCTCGAGCGCCTCGGGCCGCGCATCAACGCTTGTGATCGGATCGCTGCCGTAGGGAGGGGACAGGTTCCAGATGTACACCAGGGGGACGCCTAGGCGGAAGAGGTCCCATAGCTGGGAGACAGGGTTGGACGAGTCGCGCTTCGGTGTCGGCTGGGAGGGGTACGCCGAGCCGTCGATGGTGCTGTTGCGCGGGTGGGCGGAGAGTGGGGATGCGGCTGCAAGGGGGAAGAAGACGGAGAAGCCGCGGACACGAGCCAGGCGCGTGCGGAGGGTCGAGCACTGCTGGTAGAGGCTTGCGCTCGAGCTCGCACCGCGGTTCAGGAGCGTGTTCTGGATGAAGGGCGCGGAGAGCGGGAGGTTGCCGCCGTTGGCCGCGCTTGGGCCGGTACTGGTCGGGATCGAGGCGGAGGAGGGGAGGTCGAGACCCGGCTGTGCGCCGTGCAGGGATTTCTTGCGGATGGACGCGGCCATGGTGGGATTTTTCTTGCTTTGAGCGGAGGGGAGGGGGAGGGTGGGCAGGGCCCAACGGTGGATAGGGGAGGTCAGGCGCGGCGGTGGTGGTGGTGAACAGTAGTAGTATAACACAGAGTGAGAAGGCAGAGAGGGCGTGTGCGATGATTGTGCTGGGGGGGAGGTGGTGGTCGGGATGAGGAAGACGGCGACGAGGTCTGATGCAGCAGATGCGAGCGTTGCAGCGAGGGCAGGGCAGAGCAAAGAGGCCTAACCCCCCCGTTGTGTGCAGGGGTTTGGCGGTGCCCTCACGCGGGGCAACTCTGTGTCCACACGCTCACTCCCGACACCCCCGATCCAGACCCCATTTTGCGCACGGGTCGAGGGGACGGCCGCGGTCGGGGTCCCGCGGGTTAGAGGGGAGCATTTTTGCTCCCGCCAGGGGCGATACGCGATACGACGGGCCGCGTGCTGCGTCCGCTCCAACGGCACCCCGTCACAACCCAGAACCAGCCAGACAGAGAGGTCGGCGATAATGGCGATCAGGGTCGTCCCATCACCCAATCACCCAATCACCCATCACCATCACCCATGCCAGACCACCAGAATGTCAGAATGCCAGAAGATGAAGGAGAACGGCCTGGGTTGTAGTGATGCAACTGTACAGTTCTTCACAACAGTTGTAACCGTTCTACAGTATGATGGCGCCGTTGTCCTATCAAAGGATAAAAGACAAAAGGACAACGAACGTCCATTGCTCCAATCCCTATTATCGACTCATGGTTGCTTTTTAGGAAGGTGCGCTTGTTTGCCGGTGCGCGGGCAGAGAGCCGGCGCACAGGTGCTGGCTCCAACATACGCATCCTTGGTGCTTTCCCGCCTGCGACCTTTCCCGCTCTGGCCACCTACTGACCACCTTCTGACCACAACCCAAATCAATGCATATCCCCGACATCAGCCCGGTCCCCTGGTCCCCCAGACCCCTATCATACATAGCAGCCCAGGCCCCTCTCCCTTCCCAGCTCACAATGCCTTCCTCCGCGTCTCGTCGCCATGCCACTTCCCCCACTCTGCTTCCACTGCTTCCGCCTTCCCCGATCTGCCCCCGTTCAGGCCAAGGCTGGGCTTCTTCCGCCGCAGACCCCCGGACACCCTTCGCTCCCCGAAAATGTAAATAAACGGCGCGACTCGCGTCGCCGCGCAACTGTATTGTCCCGGTTGATTATTGATTATCGGTCGTCGGTCGTCTATGGCGCTGATTGTCTTTCTGCCTCTGCCTCTGCCTACTGGCTCTGGCTCCCCGCAGCCTCATTGGCTCGTAGCCACTAGCTCGCAGGCGCGCTGGCACGGTAGGTTGGTGGGTGCGAAGTGTCTGCCAGGCGTGTGCCGCTGCCAGGCGCGCCCAATCCAGAGCGCTCCAGCCCGAGCAAGACAATGGTTATGACACGTGTACCACCCTCAAACGCAAACCAAACCCAACAATAATCCGCTTCGTTTCGGCTCGGTTCGTTTCACCTCCCACACCCATACACCCACTACGCGCCCTCAGATCACTCCCGCCTGTTTCCGCTCCCATGGAGCAGGAGCAGGAGCAGGGCCCGGACCCCGGCGCCCGATCCGGTCCCCATTTCTCGATTTCGATCTTCGTGCTTGCTTCCCAGCCTTGCTTCCCCTTGCTTCTCCGGCCGCTTCCAGCGCTTCCAGGAGCTTCTTCCTTATATCCCCGTTTCTCTACGACTTCACAGCGACCCCCGCCCAGCACACGAATATTGATATTGACTCTCGTCCAGACCCGTAGCACCCGCTCCAGACCCCTGCCCACAACAATATATATGCCTGGTACAGCAGGACCAAGGACCCTTGCCGGATCGGGCTCCCCGGTTGCCGAAAGCGGCTTGGTTATCTCACACCTTTCCTGCTTGACAGGCCACCTCTCGGCCGGGCCGACCCCTACCCTGGCGCATCTTATCATAGGCACAGACAGGGTCGGCAGGGGTTGAGTGTCAAGTGTTGAGCTGTAAGAATCAAGAGGTGTACTCCCGAGGGTGGAAATGATGCAAGTTCATGTGCCTTACGCGCAAACAGCCCTGAGACCTCTACAGTACTATAGTCGTTATTTCATCACACCCGTCCGGTACCAGCGCGGAAGCCGTCCATTCCACCCACACCTCGCATGCCACCCCTGGCTAGCTCAGGGCTCATGCGGGGAGCAGCCAGTTTGTCCGGCACAGTGCCCTGGTGCCCGCAAGGCACGCTTGACGTGCGCCGCACAGCGCTACGGGAATCTCAATGCAATTTGTCCGATCCCTGCTCCGCAACTCCGCCAGACCGCGCGGAGCCGGGACGGAGGCGCGGCACCCCTGCAATTTCTCGATCCCGCTCCCGTTGTTCCCATTCAGCCCCGAAGCGCGATATGCTGCCCACAGGGTACTGGCCCGCCCGTGTGTCCATGTCATGGTGCCTTGCGCGCGACATGCGACGTGACGGGCCCATGAAAGGCGCCGCCACACATGTATCGGGGACAAGGCGGACGTGCCATTTCCTCACTCTGTCCAGGCTAATCATTGTGGTCTGGCTGCCCGTCGTCGTCACCGTCGAGCAACGTGTTCCGGGGTCCTCCCAGGAAGCGTCGCTCGCTTCCCCCCTTCTGCGCGCATGCGTTCTAGATCTTCCACAGACCGGGCCACGCCTCCCCCTTCTCTTACCATTTCTCGTTGCTTCTTTTGTTGCCTTTTTCCACGGCTCGTTTCCTCTCTGGGAACGAAAGAGGTCATCCGTTGCCGTCGTTGCGAGGTTTAGGAGACGAACGTGAATCGAGGGCCCCGTCTGGCGATTTCATTTGCCGCATCGATTTCGATATCGGGCTGGCGACCGTTGTGCTGGTTCTGTATTTCTGTGAATACGATGCAAGACACGGCAGCCACATGCAAGACATGAAGATCATGAGGGACATGCATACATGAATGTGAAGCGCGAGAAGGCTAATAATGCGCCCTTTGGGGGTCCACATGCCGGAGAGTCAGGGTAGTACCCACGGTCCCCTGGTTGCACACGGTCCCGCCGGACCCGTATATGAGAGACACTCCCCTGTCGGCAGGGCCCGCCGACGGCAGTACTGGCCCGGCCTGGCCCACGGCACGCATTCCAGTTGCGATTCGAATGAACCCCCGCTGCCGTTTCTGTGAGACAGAAAGCTGGCAGCTGCTTTCCATGGCTTGTTCTATGCTTTCTACGTTCGAGAAAGGTGGAGAGCGACAAAAAATGTCATGGAATGTGCCGGGGTCGTGGGAAGTGTTGGAGCTGCTCGGGCCTGCCCGGGTTGGAGGGGCTTCCCGAAGACAGTTCCCGGAGAAGAGAAGCGAACTGTTGTTACAATTCTGCCCGTAAGCAAAGCTGTGTTGTGGTAAAATTGGGAGGCTGTTCAATTCTGGCTTCGTCGTGTCGTAACAGGAGGGAGGGAGCCGGGGGAATGCCGTCACCGCTATGTATTCCCTGGGCGAGTTATAGTATTACGCCTGCATTGCATTTGCAGTCATCCATGGACCCATGACAACTGAAATAAGTCTTCCGCCAGGCATACAAAGTGTGCATTCCTTGTATAATTGTCAACGTAAGACATATAATACACTATGATACTATATGCCCCGCTCTGGCAGACCCTACCCATTTACAGCAAGTCAATGCCAAACGATGATGCACCGGTGTCTCAGGCGTTGCCGACCTCGGATGCCGGCCGCCTGCCTGTATCAGATCGGACCCGGTGGGTATGGGGAAGGGGTTTACAGAGGGATGCGAAGCGGGGTTTGGGGTGCGGGTTGTCACAAGGCGGAGGACTGGAATGCGGAAGTTGTGTGGAATGTTCGATGGAGTAGGAGAGAGATGCGGGGTGCGTTTTGCGCTTACGGTTGAAGCGGAACAAAAGATGAACCGCACTTCTTCCTAAGTGAAGTAGAATGAATCTGGACTTCTGTACCGCCTACAGATGGAATGCGGTGGAGCGTGTGTTCTTAGAACAGGTGCATTTCTGCAGAAAGTAGATGTAGACGTGCGCTCCGTGAAGGAGAAACTTCATGAGTCCAGACCTGGCGTTTAGCTTGGTTCGGGCATCATCAACGTTTGCCCACGCAATTCGAAATAACCGTTGTCGACAGAAAACAGCCGAGAAATTGACGAAGAGCAAACGTCGACAAGGCACGAATCGACGTATTCTAGCCAACCAAGAGCACAGTGATCGACGAGTCTCCTTCATGGAGGTTTCCGAGGAGAAAAGAGGGTCGGGCTCATTCGAAGCCTACCATCAGAGATAGCCTCGTGAGCTTGTACAGGTTCGAAGTAGGAAAAGCCTATGGAGTGCAAGTGCAGAACCTCAATCAAAAGAGTTCAGAGCCTAATCACCGCTAACTCAGCAGCCAGCCCAAACTATCGATTAACATCCGTAGTCAACAACACCCCAAATTATCGCCTCGATCAACCCCGTAGCTGCATGCATCGCCGGCACAAGCTCCAGCATCCCACCCACGCGTAGCACACAGAAATAAATTCCCACCACGGCGGTCCGGCCTCGCCTGATGGCCGAAAGGCTGACCAACCCCAGCCTGAGGGTCCATTGTCACCTGCCCAGCATTCCTCGACAATCACATTGTTCGCTTCCCATCACCATTGCGACAATCACATCATTTCCCACTTGGGCTGTCAGATGCATATATGGGCGTTGCGTTGGTTACAGAGGTACTGGCATGACGCGGTGGAGCTCTGCGCAGTTGTACGCGCTCGTGTCGCCCAAGGTTCAGTGGGAGATAACTGAACCTTGCGCGCCTCGCGGGCCGGGCCGGCTCCCACTGCGCCCTGCCGCTCAGCTCGACGCTCGGAGAACAACTTTCCTCTAGCGGCTCGCGACTAGCAGCGACGAGCAGCAGAAGAACCTCGGCTCACCCACTCATCCGCTCGTCAGCTGCCAGTCGCGTCATCCTCTGACTCGGGCTCAGGCTACTTTGCTGTCAGCATTCTGCGAGGTTCGTGTGCCCGACTGCCCTGGCCGGGCAGACCGGCGAGCCCGGCGAGCCCTCTGATGTCTTCGTCCGGTCTTCCCTCCCTCGTGCTCAACAGTTCGACGAGACACATACCGGGCTACTGCAGCTGGTAGTCGTAGGTGTCACGCTCGTCGGCTGTGGCTCCTGCTTAGGGTACCGGAGCAGTATTCCCTTGACCATTGGCTACCCGGCCTCTGCGGGGGACTCTGTTGTGGGCGGCGGGGAGGTGGGTTGAGCGCGGCCGCGTCACAGTACAGGTCGGAGGCTTCGTCGATGAGGTAGCGCTGGCCTAGGCTAGGCTGTCCCATTGTGTGCGGCGCTCGGCGCGGGCTTGGATGAGACGGGAGTTCCTGGGTGTGGGTTAGCGTGCCCCCACCGGCAAGCAGAAGCCCGCCGTGTGTCTCTGCATCCTGGAGACCAGGCAACTGGGCGCCTCGTGCATAAGGAGCAGCATGCCGCATCAGGAGCCGCTTGAAGATCAGGCTCGGCTTGAGGCCTTCGAGGCTTCGAATTGCCTGTCATCCGAAATGAAAGACTCTAGAATACCCGTGTCAGGGATGTATACACAACACATCAGAATGCCTCTGTAGACATGTCGCATTTTCACTGCTCTCCACCATGAAAGAGGTGACACTTGGACAGCACTTTCCATCACTCAAGGCTGCAAGTTTTGCTCTGAGCAACCATCCAAAGGAGGAAGGTGCTTCACATGAAGTTGATGACAAGACCACACAGCTTGTTGTGAAGTGCAAGATGGGGAGCTGTGGGTTCAGGGCAAGAGCTGCTGGTCAAGAGGGGGTATTCACTGTGCGCAGTATTGTTCCAACACATACCTGCTATTGCTTGCTCCTAAGAAGTGTGCAGCCACAAGCCACCTCAAGTACCTCCGAGTTAATGTCTAGAATACCGCTCGGTGATGAGCAAAAATCTAGAATACCGTTCAGCTCCCAAAAAATCTAGAATAATGTTCTGCATTCAATTACATATTTGTATCTATGTACGTGCCCTTGGTGGCCGAACTCCCCTCTCCTTGCGCTTTGTTGGGGGTCGTCCACGCCCTCTCTTGATTGGTGGTGCCTGAACCTGCGGGTTTGCCTCCAAGTTTGCAATCCGGATGGGTGGGTACAGAGCACAATAGGTGTCCTGCAGGCTGGAAGCCAGATATGCGTCATCCACATACAGACCAGGCTCCACATTGAAACGGAGACACAGAGCAATTGCATGTGCACATGGTATGAGTGTCTGCTGGAAGATCCGACAAGTGCAGTATCCGGTGCGGAGGTCGGGTTCTAGTGTGATCTCATGCTCGTCCCCTGCAGGATCTGTTGATGAGCGGACCAGAGCTGAAGTCGAGCTGGATGGTAGGAGCTTGTAACGTCGAGCTGCAGCACATCGCTGAGCAAGTATCGCATTCTGGACAGGCACAATGCCATTTGGATGGAGCTTGGCTTCCTCGCGTCGTTTGCAGAACCGGACCATCTGGTCATTCCATATGTAGTCGAGGAGCTGCAGTACTGGTAGGCCTCGGGCATCACGAAAGATGCTGTTCATAACCTCTGCTGCATTTGAGGTTACTCGACCAAAACGCGGTGCATTGAAGGCATGGGATGCCCAGCATGCCGGATCGATTCGTGCAAAATAATTTGCAGCTTCTTCACTGAATTCTGTACGAATCAGCTCGAGACGTTCTTTGAAGACCTTCTCTGTCTCTGCATAGACAAGTGGCCAAAAGTAGCCTTCGATGGTGGGACCAAACTTGTCCGGTGAAGTGGCATTGGCGCAAATATGCTTCGCACAGTATGATTCATCAATAAGTGGAAGTTCTTCGGATATTGCTTTGAGCAGCCCCTTCTGGCGGTCAGAGATGATGACTGTGGTTGGTAGGTTGAGCCCAGGAAGGGCTTTTCAAAGAAGTCGGAGGAAGTCTGACCATATCTCGGTGTCTTCCTTTGGTGCAACAGCCCATGCAAGCAGGAGGAGCTGTTCTTCAGCATCGTAGGTGACCGCAACCAGGAGGATGTAGTCAAATGCTGTCTTTGTGAATGCACCATCTACTGCAACAAAATGGCGAACATGGTGCCATGCATTTCTTGCAGCTGAAGGACAAATGAACAGCAACCGGAAACTGTTATCCGGATGGAGGGTGAGCTCGACAATAGCTTCTGGATCGCGGGCCTGCAGGTGATTTGCATAAGCTGGGAGCTTTTGGAACTCCTCAACCTGCTGCTCAACCGTGTTGCCTAGGATTGCTTTCTTTGCTCGGTATGCTTGCTGCCATGATGCACCAATGGACTGCTGCTGGATTGCGTCAACAACAGTTGCGGTCTTGACTTTATCGGTGATGGGGAGCACCTTCTTCAGCTCATAGACCAGGTAGGACTTTCGACTCGTAGCTGCGCGCTTTTGGGGAGCGAAGGCTTGACAATTATGAGTTGGACAAATGCGGCGCACAATGAACTCTCCCTCTCGACCCCTCACTCTTGCCCTAAATGCACAACTCTTGAACCCGCACATCACACTGAGTATCGTTGGTGTCTTCTCAGCCACCTTATGTGAGGCGCCCTGATCCCTTGAGTGATTGGTGAGAGCATGTGCAGCTTCGTCGAGTGTTTGAAACTTTTGGTCAAGCAGCACAACAACCATGATGTTGAGCGAAGAGTTGAGAACGCGTCAAGACGGACACAATCTGATGCGTTCTGACGCGTTCTGACAGCACACCCCTGACTGACAACGGTATTCTAGATTTTATGGGAGCCGAACAGTATTCTAGATTTTCACTCATCTCCGAGCGGTATTCTAGACATTAACTCAAGTACCTCCTTCAGGACGTACAAAAGATCCTGACAGTCACCCCGGATGTCACAACTGCAATGCTTGGGACTGTCAGGGGACACCAACTTTGCCCTGACTTCAGCTATTATCAGGAGGTTCACAGGTATTCAACTACTTTCAACATATTCAGCTCTCAGACAACATCTTTGGTCTAACAAATACTGACTTTGGATACATTGGCACAGGATTAGGTAAGGCTAAGCAAGGCTGTGACCCTTCGGCTGTGCGGGGCAGTACTTGGCTGTGTTTGGATGAGTAATGCTGTGGTTGGCAGTGCTTCAGGCAGTGTCGGGTCTCACTTTGGTGTTTTTGGGAGAAGCTGAGGCTATGTTCACTCTTTTTGTATATTACCTTCGGTACTTTTGGTACCTTCTCCTTAGATCTGATTTCTGAGGAACCTCCATAGTCTTGTGAGAAAGCCTGGTCATCACATCTGTGCTCCTGCTCTGAACATCCAAACTCTCTCCAAACTCTGCTTGCTCTGTCCAAACTCCCATTGAAGTCCCACATATCTCCTATTTGGACTTATGAAGGGCATGATGGGTTAGTTATTGGATACTGTAGGCCACATCCTCCTCCAAATCCCTTGTCTTTGGTCTCTTTGACTCAGTCGGGTTTAGTCGGCAGCCTTGCTAGACTGTGTGCCCTCTCAATAATTAGCCATAGATAGCTCAATAGTTATATAGACGGGCATTGTAGATTTATGCACCCAGAAACATAGTCTAGAAAATACACACGTGATCCAAGGGTATTCTGGACGATAAGTCATCCAAGTCCCCTGCCATGGGTACATCAACAAGCCGGACTATTGTTCGTGGCCAGCAGGGATGGAACAAGACTTGAGAGAGCCATCAATGACTTACTGAAACCCCATTCATGGGGACTGTTCAGAATGTCCATGATGCTAACCTTATTCGGGCTCCCGAAATCGGTTGTCAATAACTGTTCGAGTGGTTACAAATAGAACTACTTGCATTCCACGATGCAGTCAGCGAATGCGCACAAGATATTATGTTTGTCGTAAGCACTGGTTAGCTAGGTTAGGAAATGCCCCTTCACTCCGACTTCGCAATCCCCGCGGAATTTGCGGTGCCGTTGCTCGCGGTCGGGTTGCCAGAGTCGGACTGTTCCTTTGTCTCTTCGCCCCAAGACCAAGCCGCCTTGACTTCACCACGGGAGAGGGCGACAGAGAACCATGCCAGAAGGCACGCCGGGCTGGCAGTGGTATCAGCGACATCGTTGAAAATATGAAATGGCATTTTCTCACCAGAGATAGAGCAGTGCGGGCTGAGCGGCCTGGAACACCTCCATCACGCCAATCGTGAGGGACAAACCGAGGAAGTACGCCACGAGAGTTGCCCAGAAATACGGCTTGCGGAACTTTGAAAGGAGGTTGTATGGCGGAAGCGGTGGGCTGCCAGACAGCGAAAGGTCGTATCGAAGGGCCAGGGCAATGAACAGGCCGGGGATAACAATGTCACCTAAACCCAGGAGGGCGAGCTGTGGCACTGGGTCTGTGATGCTCGTTTTCGGCCAGAGCACCTTGATGGGCACGTCGAGTCCCTTGGCAACTGTGACCATCTGTTGTTTCGCATTTGTCACTTTCGACGTTGTCATACGCGCGTAGAACATACCACATTCGTCCCGAATACCCACCAGATATCATACACGAATAGCCCCGCGAGGAGAATCGCACCGGTACGGAAGCTGTCGAGCTTCAGGACTGCAATGGCGTTGCATCCGAGAGATAGGGAAATGACGTTGGTTAACATCCATGGCTTATCCTCACGCGTGCCATAAAAGAAGCAGATTAGCGCGGAGGGGATAGAGAGCAGCAGGGTCGGTAGGCGAGCTTGGAGGGAGAACATCTCTGTGCATAGGGGTAAGTCACGCGCTTATATCACGATCAGATGCATCAACCTTCTTTACCGCCAGTTAACTGCAGTGTGTACTGAGTCATTCCTTTCCATATTCGCAGTCCGAGGACTGTCTTGACCAATGCTGCCGAGGACTAGTCCGCACAGCATTAGCAGCTAGACAGCGGCTATGCGGAAGGATAGCCAACCTTCCATACGGAGCCGAACCCGAGCAGAGTAAAGTACCATCCGAGCAACCAGTTGACCCACTTCGTGTCGAGATATCGTAGAACAAGGTACAGTGTGAGGAGGGTACAGCTGCCAAGGATCGGGAACATCCAGGCGTCGGCTGAGGTCAAAGAGGCGACCTCTTCGTCTTCCTCCTCGAGCTGGGCGGCATGTGCCGGAGAGGTTTTTGCTGCGCGTTCTTTGGCTGCATTGGGCGCCTATAACGCGCATAGTTGTTAGCGACTATCGGGAAGGTGGAGGAGAACAACAAACCCGAAGGGAAGAGAAGCTGCCGGATACTATGCATACCACAGCGGCAGTGATGATGCTACCATACGCGGACAGGTGACCAGGATCCATCAAAGCAGTTCGGGCGTCAAACAAGCAGATAGAGTTTGGCAGTAAAGGGACGTAGAGGCAACCAGGAGGACAGGACGGAGACGAGGGTATATGTGGGGCGCGTAACTACGTGTTCCCGTGCGCGTCTGCGGTGCGCTCGGGACACGTCACCGCGGCGCGGGCGTTTCCAGTTTGATGCTGCACTGGCCGGGTGCGATTTAGTGATTGCTGCGCCGATGCAGAGACTTGACCGCGGTGAGATGAAGAGGATGACAGTGTAAAGAGGCAATGAAAGGATACAGGATGCCAGACAGTGCCGTTCAGGTTCAATCAATGCCAAGGACAAGCTTAAGAAGCGGTACGCGGAGCCATTCAGTTTGACCCTGATGAGGATGCGCTGGTGTCGCGTGAAATTCGGACACATTGCCAACTCGGAAGGGGCCGGGCTTCGCCGGCAGAGACCTAGCTCGTGACTGTACAATGCCAAGTACGCGGAAGCGTAACAATATCTACGTTGTTTTTGAGGGCGGAATCAAAACTGTACCATCTAGGCCAGAGGAAAATAAAAAGACCGGTGCTTCCTCCTCAACGAAGAATGGGGTCTAACCAAACATACCTATTCTTCAATGGGAGAAGATGGAAAAGGTGTATTCTGTTGGGAAGAATAACCACCGCTCCCTTGCGGAGGGAGGGAAGAAGCAAATTGCAATCACGGGCGCAACTAGCATCCGTACCTCGTACGGGAATAAACTGAATCCGGTTGTTGACATGGGCGCAGATTCGACGGGATCAAAAAAAGATCCGTCTGTTTAGTGGCGGACGAAAGACGCGCGCTGTTCCTACTCAGGGAAGAACTTGCAGCTTCGTCCCCCTCGACTATCTCTACGCCCGCTGTTCTTCTCAAAGGCTGTGAATATGTCTATGGCTCGTGCATCAGAGGGAACCTTTCACGATCTGGTCAAGCTATCCGATAACTTGCAGGCATGGAATCTCTATATCGCCGAGCACCAGGATGCCGCTGTGGTAAGCTTCTTTGTTGTCGAAGATGAAATGGAGGCTCATCTCTTCTCAGGAGGCTATTCAAACTGCAGTCAATCGAAATGCTGGACTGGTGTCGCAGATGACGCACGCGATGACACTTCTCATGCCGAGTGGATGGCTGAGAGAGAGGAAGAGGTTGTTGGCAGAGAAAGAATTGCAAAGGCTGACGTCGGACGTGCGTGATCCTGCATGGCGAACTAACGCGATTGACTTACGGCACAAGCAGAACCATGACACGTCTTATAGGAGCAGCACACCTCAATCTTCCCGTACTACGAGGACGAACGCGGTGCGTGTATGCGCAATATCGTTGTCGTGGATGCTGATTAGATGAAAGATTACTCGTCCATCGGTAACAACGCCGGCTAATCGTACTTCTGTGCGGACTCGATCTCAAGCTAGAAGGGAGAAGTTCTACGCAAGCTGCAAGAAGACCAATGACATATGGAATAGAAGAAAGATATTTGCCTATTCGACCGTGCCCTCTCCCTTCGACCTTCGAATCGAAGACAACGATAAAGAGTCTGACCGCTCCCCGGCAAATGTTCTTCATTGCGTCTTGAGGAAGATCGGAAAGCGCAGGAACGGGGACGCTCACTACGTGTGGATGGGAAAAGACGTGAAGTTGACTAGAGCGGAGAAGATTGCGCTGATAAAGGGAACTCCTTCGTCCGATAAGGTGGAAGTCATCGATATCGTGAGTTTCTTCTTGACAGTCAATGAACAAGATGGATTTACTCATACATTGGGAAACAGTATGCTAAAGATCCTTACGAAGATAAGGTGCATATTGTTGATCACCGTGGATGGGTAAGCGTCCTTGTAGCAATAGTTGAGTGCCGCACTGATAATTCTGCGTAGTGCTCTCGCTGCAGCAAGATTTATCGTGACCAAGCAAAGGCGGGCACGGCTATGGAGAAGAGAATCATCTGCAGCGGTATGCTTATTCAGAGCAACAAAGCAAATCCGATGTGCCAGCCCTGCCGCTTGAAAGGAAAAGGCACGGAGTGTTCTCTTGCCAATGGTAAAGCTTTACTCCATTTCATAATCAGATCTATATTCTAACCGTACCTAACAGGTTTCCAGACGGAGCTGGAGAAAGTGAAGTTGATTCTTGGAGAAGAATCGGATGATGGAGATTCGGATAAGCCGCCCCCGAAGAAGAGGAAGGGAAATAGGGAAGTCATCAACCTCTATTCTGATGACGAAGAAGAAAAAGCAGCTCTTTTCAGCGATATCGAGGTCTTCGAAGAAGATGAACCTGTGCGTGTCGAAAAGCAAGAAACCAACATCAAGACTGAGGAACGCGTGGTGTCCGATCTGATTCAGTCCGGGCGCACGATGGATCCAGAGGTGTTCAGTAAGTCGACGATTTGATCCTAGATTGTTTCTGACACGCGGACAGAAACCATGCTAACTACCTGCCAAACCCACATTCGTAGAGTGCGGGAAAGCTTTGACCACATGCGGGTTACGTATGATTTTGTGGACATGACGGAGATGAACAATCGGCTTATTGTGCTGGAGATGACGATTGGGGACGCGTTGGCCGATCTCTCGGATTGAGGAAAAGCTAATGGGCGGAATATAGGGAGGCGGAAGGCGACAAGGGTGGTGCTGGTATTTCTTTTCTTTCTGTTTCATATGAAATCTCCTTTTCGGCAAAGATGTTACCATGACTGTTGCTACGACATAATGAAATTTTGATATTTTGTGTTGCTTCCGTGGTGGGTCTGCCGGCGCTTTTCGACGCGGGAGATTGACAAGCTGCTTTGCTAGCATACATCTTCTTGCGCCGAGAAGAAGAATCTGTCGAACGCTATGCTGGAAGACGAGACACTCTATGATGATCCTGAGCTGGATGTCCCACCACATATTATGCCCGAAATGCTGAAAGATGCTGGGTCGGATCCGATCAAGGTCATAAATGTCTACGCAAGTTTTCCACCATATTTTCGCAACATGCGAGATAACGAGCCTAGAGTTATCAGGGTATGTCTTATTCTGATTCGACCATAGACATATTAACCTTCTTGAATCAGGCAATGTTAATGCCGGTACTTGAAGCCAACCCGGAGAGAGTTCGTGAACTGTTATCAGATGTCCGAGACTTCCTGGGTCCGGAAGTTCTTCGTAATCTACGTGACAAGGAATTGGCGAATAGTCCTGACGTTCGTCGCGCCCAAAGAAGTGCACGAGAAGCAAGCGATCTGCTGAAGGAATTCATTGAAGATGTTGCAAGTGCGTTCCTCATTGATGTCAACTAACACGGACATCTAACATTATCGCTCTATAGGAAAAGGAGACATCGACTTGGAATGGAAAGACAAACCAGGTGAGGAGGAGGGTGTACATGCCAAAGAACCACAACTGAGAATGAGTAGCGCGTTTCCTGAGCAAGATGGATTATCATATGAGGAAAATGAAAGCGTCCTGGGAGGGACTATCCTCCAAAGTTACAAAGGACGACTTCGACCACCTTGAGAAACTAATCAGGGACCTTCAATCCACTATGTCAAGTACAATTAGCTAAGTTGAGATCGTCTATATAGCAATGTCATGCTTCTTCAATTGCCGTGAAGAAGAAAGTTGGTTACAGTACGATAGTGAGCAGGCAAGACTGACTCACCGATTTACGGGACAGTGGACTCACCGGAGAGGTCTGCTTGACCGATTCTCAGCCGGATGCAAATTCGTTGGCTGGACCTTGGAAAAAGGATCCGAAACGAGAGCAGAAAAGCAACGTCCATTTGTGGCCCTCAGACCTTGATCTACTTCGCGAACTCACTTTCTCAACAGCAATCAAGAACACAACATGGTCGATCTATCTCCTTCGGAAAGGCTGCGGATGGAGAGCCAATTCCGGTCCGTAGTTGCAGCGTCATGGCAGAGCACATGGACAGTATACATGAAGGCAAATCGGAAGGACGTACGAGTCAGTCTATCTACCACAACTGGTGATTGATGAAAGTTTGTTAATTTGTGTTCTTACAGGACGTGATGCAGGGGTATATCGATGCGGATATTCGAGCGTTTACCCGGATGACGCCCGGGATGGTAGAGGCGGCGGATAGGGATTGGCTGTTCCGCAAGAAACAAGAATACGAAGCAGTGCATGGAGATCTATCAGCTTTGAAGTACTATGTACGTCTGCCGCTTTTGTTTTCCTCGAAGACGAGTGACAAAGCTCCAGTCTGTGGTGGAAGCTATGAACAATATGTTTGGCGGCGAGGAAGAACAGGGGATCGATGTGAGTAATGCCATTACATCAAAGGACAATCAGGATATCTCTGACTGGGAGATTAGCAGGAAACTCGTGAACAGGAGTTAATCGTGGATAAGAGCGGAGATCGATACATATCCGAGCCAGTTCCATCGGTTTGTCGAGGCCGAAGAGGGTATCTCAAAAAGGTCGTTCCTCAAGACGTGTCTAATTCCTACATTGCTCCTGGGTATGAAGATCCTTTCAGTGGCGAACTTCATAAAGTGCGTATTGCGCCGGGAATGACCTTATCTGAGCTGGAGAAGAAAATTGCCGCACATACGTTACCAAGCGCGGACAAGATCGCATCAATAATGGTGGTATGGCCGTTGCTTTTAGCTTCGGTAATGGTAACTGATAGACATATGTAGAAGGAAACACCGCACGGATGGCTGCAGATATTTGAAGGCTGGGTAAACATGCATACCAATTGATGTTGAACCCATGGAAACGCTGACCTTTCTATAGTGCAATACTTGCATTTTCTACTATCTCGTCGACAAAGCAGCAGGGGTGAGGAAGGACAAGCGCACTCAATGCGGAGGACCTATTTTCCTCCCCGGTGATGCAAGTCCGGCATGCTACATGTGTATTGATGGGGAACTTGAATGCGAGCACTTTATCAGTGCGTATGCATCTCATCATACCGGAAATAAGCATTCAGCTGATGTATCAGCAGATTATTCTCGTGAACTTGATTCTCATAATCCACAAACACCGGAAGGTTCGCAGATGAAGCACGAAGGACAGTCGACCAAAGGCAAACAAGGATCACCAAATTCGACTTGGCTGAAGAGACGCCATACTTTATCCTCCATGACGAAGGAAGAGCTGAAGCAGGTACCTGTTGATGACCTGACGAATTGTTTTGGGAAAGGCACTGGAGAAAACCTAGTGAAAGGGGAAAAGGGCCGCAACAAGGAATTCGGTATGTACACATAAGTCTTGGCACGTGTATGTCAAATCACTAACATTCTGCCTAGGCGCGCTACTCATAAACCTATCTTTGACAACCGAGAGACTGAAACGTGAAATGACCAAGATTGAGGAGGAGTCCGCTGCTGCCATCCCGAGAGGAATGAGAGAACGTATGACTGCTGTCCACACTTACACGAAGGATACCTTGCACCTGTTGACGAATCCATAGTGTCAGAACACTCGTCGTAGATGTAGATCAATGTCGCTCTTACGGGAACAATAGATTTTCATTACGACGGAAAGAGCGTAGTACTGTCAAAGTATGCGGGTGTTGTATTGAGAAGAGGAGAAGGAAGAAAAAAAGGGGGAGGAAGAAAGAGAAAGGGCCTCACGGGCGACGAATAACTCTGTTAATTAAGACATTCCTGATGTCTTGCGACGCGAACTTTGCGACGGCCCTTCCTCCAGTCTTCTCTTTTTGGTAGGAGAAGTACTGGCAATGCTCGGAGGGCTTACCATGATAATATCGTAAGGGACGAGGACAAAAGTGGCTTTGCTGTCCTTGACGATATGATAATACCTTAGACCGAGTTTGATCTTCACCACAGCACCTTGCAATTGCTCCCGCCACGAAGATGGTGGTATGAGCTTTCCGCCCAAGTCGTAAGCCGGCAATCACAGAGGTACGTGGGTCGACCTCAGCGAAGCAAAGTCTATCGACAGATTCTGAGGAACAACCCAATCCGCCCATTCGTCTGGAGAATAGACAGGTCCTGTTGGGAGAGTGAGAAAAAAGAAGGGATCAACATGCGGAGGACGTACGTTCAGACGATTCATCTGCAACGGTAGAAGTCCAGTCGTCTATCTCGGTTGTGGGACGTTTCTGTGCAGTGAGTTAGATTGAGACCAAAAAGACGATGAAACGGATTTACCTCAAATAGAGGCCAACTGAATTTGATCGTATTGTCCTCCCGTACAACGGACAGGAGCTCCGTACCCGGATGGGCAGCACGCGCTTGTAAATCCCGAAGATTCTGCACTGCCGACCGGTAGAATAAATCGAAAGGTGGACGGCCCGGGTTCTGGAGGAGTGCAGTGGCCTTCTGTTTGTGTAGCTCTCGACCAAAAGTGTTCTCTCTCTTCCAACCACCGGAAGGAGTAAGATTGAAGGCGTCTTCAGAGATTCGGGCGATAAGAGTGAGGTGGGCGATATTTTCACCATCGTGCAAGATGACTCCGTCATTTTTCTCCAGAGTCCCCCACTGGAGTGCCGCGAGGTCTGCTGAGTCCGCAAGGTTATACCCTGATTCCTTGATCCATGAAACCAAAGACGTCGTCCTTTTCGTAGTAGCCATAGAAGGGGATGAAGAATAGTGTTCGGTCAGAGAAGATCGAGGAGGTGTTTTCGGAGACGTCATTGCAATAGCCGTTGAATCAGAAGACGAGGGGATATCGGACTGAGTGACAGTTGTAGGAGCCATTAGTGACGATTCTTCCTCAGCAAGGTTGATGTCAGAATCACTGGCATGAAGGAGAGTATCTTCAACGACGGAGGAGAGTGTTGTATCGTTGGGAGAAGAGGTGACTGGTATGAGGGACGGAGGGGATTGGGGATCGATGCCGTCTGAAGTGTCCGCACGAGCGTTTTTCCTGGTTCGTACTGGAGACATATGATTTGAGAGGGACGAGGAGGGATACGAAGAAAAATTGAGGTAGGATGAGGAGACTACGAAACCGTTGGGGTTATAATCAAATCAGGCCTATGAGATGACGTGGCGTGCTTCATGGGTTGCGGAGAAGGAAGCGAATTGCGGTGCTCGGTACCAATGATCCAGAAACACCGGATAAGACATATGCATTTGATATTTGCCATCAAGATCGTAATTTCGGAATAGCCGAAATATAAGAACAGTAGCTGAAGTACTGGATCCGTGATGCAATAAGCGTATGATAATGGATGAAGATTGTGCTGCGGTAGGACTCCGGATGATTTTAGCTTTGTGAAAATAAACCTAAGAAACAAAATTAGCTGTATTGTCAAGTGTATTCATCCGACAACAATGACTGTGGGCGACTTCACTAGTTTGACGAAAACAGACATTCTTGAGACCTTACCGCACATCGATTTCCCACCCCATGTTCGAAGATACAAGTCAACGTTGCTTGCAGTTTTGGATAAACTTCCGGAGAGCGATATCCAACTATTAATGGAGTTGGCCCGGTGTAAGGAGCAAGAGGCCAGTTCTCGAAGTGAACAAAACAAGCAGCATCGACGAGACAAAGAATCCGCGAGAAGGCTCAAGCGCAGGATCGAAAGAGACCAAGACGAAGCACTGAAGAGAAGGCGGTTGATAGACGACAACGACAGAGAGACTGCTTGGATGGCGGAAGAAGACAGCAACATCGAGCTCTTTATGCGACCTCCGAGTCCAGACAGGATAAAGAAGGCTGAATTAGACTTCTTCAATGCGACATCCAACGAAGCATTATTAGCGAATGTTTGCTGCAGCTGTGCGGGAGAATTCTTCAAGTCAGAAATGCGACAATTGCGATTCGAAGACGTACCAAGCAGCGAGAGGTTGATACCAAATACATCACACCCGGGGCATGCGAAGAACATCAGACGGGGTAGATTGATCGCGGACGCCGCCCTGACTGCGGACGAGGTTTTTCTATGCGGCGAATGTTTGGACGCTCTGGAAGCCAATCGATTACCGAGATGGGCACTCGCGAATAGGATGTGGATTGGCGATATACCCAATGTGATATCGGTCTTGACAATATCAGAACAAATGCTCATTGCACATCACTATCCGCGGGTATTTCAGTTCAAGATGTATCCGAAAAGAAAGAGGAATCTTACACTCCAAGATCCCGACTCGGTCTGTCGCGGCATGAGAGGAAACGTGGTCACATTTGCTATCAGTCAAGACGATATTGTGGAGATGCTGGAAGGACGTCTGTTTCCTCGACCACTTGGCGTTTTATCATCAGTGATAGCGATATCATTCATTGGCCTGATGAAGATGGAGGAAGTGAGGAAGAACTGGCTGAAACGAACGTTTGCCGTTCGCCGAGTGGTCGTATGGAATGCTCTTCTCTGGCTGAAAAGAAACAATCGGTTCTACTCGGACATCAAATCAGACGATGCGGCGTTCCTCCGGCGGATAAGCTGCTTACCGGATGACGAAGTTCCCACCGAGATTCTGGCCACTATCCGGTATGAAGAGAGAAGTTTAGGAGTGGACCTGGAAGACGATCATTACAACCCAGAAAGGGTGGAAGGAGATGATGAACAAGGTATGGAATTTACCACCCTTTTGATGAGTGCTCATGACACAACAGAGACCGACCTTGTTGTTCCCCTACGATGTATCGGTGTCGAAGATACAGACTTGACAAGGGCGACTCAAGCCGAAATACTCATGAGCGCGCTAGCCAATACTCGTCACCCTGAAGAGGAAGGAGGATACGCTGTGAGGCATGGATCGTCAGCTATCAACGATTTCGGAAAGACACCTAATGGTGATACGCGACCAGGAAGGAATCCGTTAGCAGCGGCATTCATAGCACTATTCCCATATGGAGAAGGAGGACCTGAGGATGACAGAGAAGTCAATGTAGCCTTTCAGGATCACATCCGGTGGAGTCTTCGATATTACGATAAGCGATTTCGTCACCATCCCTCGTGGATATTTGTTGGCTTCGGTATATTGCAGAAACGGGAAGCGCTTCGATCGGCAAAGATCCAAATGGATCGACGAGATTTCTTACTTGCTCAAGGACGACTTTCCAGTATAAGGATTCAAGATTTGGTCAAAGCAGCGGGAGAAGAAGAAAGGAACAAGAGATATTCCAATCCAGCTGTCGCTACTTTGCGCAAGCAGATCCGTGCTGTCAGTTCTCGCGTAATGGGTTCTGACTCAGCACGCGTGGCTTTGCGAAACCATATATGGGGAACGTCCTTCTATCTCGGTCCACCAAGTATCTGGTTCACAATTACACCAAATGATTTACACGATCCGATACTGCAAATATTTGCTGGAGAAGAGATTGATATGGATCGGTTTGTTGCATCTGCTGGGCCCGACCGCAATAAGAGAGCGCTCAACGTTGCAAGAGATCCGTATGCCGCTGCAAAATACTTCCAGTACATTATGGGCATATTTCTTCGCTGCCTTTTCAGAGTGGACACTGCTAGCAATAAACGGCGCGCAGGTACCAGCCAAGGAGGGAAAAGTCTCGCAAGAAATTTGGGATCTTCAGTCGTCTCTGAGACCGGTGTTCTTGGCGATATCAGAGCTTATTTCGCACCAATCGAAACTCAAGGCAAATCCACACTTCACAGTCACTTTCTCATCTGGTTGAAGAACTGTCCTTCTGCGCAGGAGATGAAGGATCTGCTGCAAAGTGGTGACTTTCGACAAAGAATCTCGGACTACTTGGCCACAATCATGCAAGCAGACTTGCCTGAATTACGGCCGGACGTCATCAACAACACAGCGACCGATTCGGAGTGTACTTATTCACGGCCAGCGGATCCAAGAAGCGATACATATGCGGTTGACGCCAAACGATTGGAGCTGAAGGTTGCCCGAACTCTTCAATTGCATAAGTGCAGCACCGACACTTGTCTCATTCAACGAAGAAACGGGGACTTTAAGTGCAAAAGGAGGGCACCCTTTCCGTTAAGCAGCTGTACGCAAGTTCTTCCAAGCGGAGAATGGAACATCACCCGCTTCAATCCTTATCTAAACGGATGGAATCCTTGCATTGCGCGTGTTATGCGGTGCAATCACGATATCAAGTTACTCACCAACGGAGAAGACACAAAGGATCTAGCCTTCTACAGCGCCAATTACGCAGCGAAGAAGCAGGGACGGTCGTACAACATGATGGGTCTTCTGCCAACAAGATTATTGCATCATTTCGAGGATTCGGAGAAGATTCAAGACATTCGGCAACGCAACAAATTGCTTCTTTACCGTTGTTTCAACGTCCTAAATCGAGAACAAGAGAAGTTGGCATCGCAATGTGTTATGTATATCATGGGCTGGGGAGATGTCTGGCAATCACATAATTATGTTGCGCTGCATTGGAGCTCTGTATTGGGAGCATTGCATCGACAATATCCCCATCTAACAAACGACACAAGGTACACATAGAGCTTTATGAGAGACAAAAAAAAACTGATTTGGATCCCGACAGGATTTGTCGGACAATATCAACAAGCTTGACCAAAGAAAGTGAACAAGGGTTCCCACAACATCTCGAAGCATTGTCAGATGTGAGTGACGATCCAATGTGATTTTGATATCATTCCGAATTGATGATAAAGGAAGCAATAACCTTAGAAGCCACTGTCGACGGTGTCATAGAAGCCCAAGCCGACCAGCTACAGCAGTACATCCACCGAGGAGATGATCTTGAAGGATGGTGTTACTTCAACTTCTTCATTGAGACCTACGAAGAACATGGTTCAGCAAAACCAGATAATCGTCTTGGACGGCCAAGAAACCGTCGAAGCAACTACCGAGACACCTACAAACTATCGAGTAGTCGAAGGCGAGTACACAGAACTGTGGGACACAACACATTGCCAAGCTTCATGGGGAGATGGCCTCCTCGCGCGGATGATGTCAGCCAGCGAGATTACTACTGTGCTTGCATGCTTGCGTTGTTCAAGCCTTGGAGAGATCTAGGACTGTTGAAGGACCACGATGTTTCCTGGAGCGAAGCATTCAACTCGTTTTGTGATACGGCACCTAAGAGAGTGTTGGACATCATATCGAACATACAATACTTTTACGACTGCCGAGCTGTAGCAACAACAAGAAGAGCCCAGGACGAAGTCTCAGAAAACGCAACCCAAGAGACAACAGGAGAGCAGCATCTACCACAACACGAAGAACAAGACTTCTGTAGTGAGGAAGAAGGAGACAATGAGACATACTTTGCAGATCTGACTGAAGACGATTGGACCATACTAGCTGAAGGACAGCTATCGGCAAGAGATCTGTCGTACGGGAAAGAGGCTGTACGTATTGGAATAACCGCTGGCATATTCAATACACCCTGGGATGAATGGACATTATCGGATGCAGCGACCGATCAGATACTGCAAGGCGACTTCACTGCCGAGCTCAGTGACTGGCAAGCTGCTCTTGCGCGGGATGCGGCATCCCAATCACAGATACAAGTAGGCGCTCTGAATATTACCGGCGGACAACAAGAGCAGTCTACGGTGGTGGCACTTGCTCAACTTCTTCAACCACAAAACAACACCACTGATTGTCAAGCATCGGGCACATTAGAAGTGATTACTCCAAGCTTAATGGAAGAGCTGAAACCGGCACAACTTCGCGCGGTACAGATAGTGAAGCAACATGTGGAAAGCACATTCCGGGGCCAGAAACAAGATCAGCTGTTATTGCTTCTATATGGAGAAGGAGGAACTGGCAAATCTCGGGTGATTCAAACGATTACTACACTATTTCACCATCCAAGCAAACGCCATCTCTTGGTCAAAGCTGCTTACACGGGAATAGCGGCATCATTGATAGACGGATCCACACTGCATCATATAGCCATGTTGCCAGTGCACAAGAAGAAGAATGGCACGGACAATATATCTGGGAAGACATTGGATAAGCTGACCGAGATATGGAGATATCCTTGTTATCTCATCATCGATGAAATATCTATGTGCTCGAAAGACTTTATTGCCAAGATCTCGAGGACGATCAGCACCGCAAGACTTGCAGCTGACGGAAACACGCCTTGCGATCTCCCCTTTGGTGGATTGAATGTTATAATCGCAGGGGACTTTCATCAATTCCCCCCCGTTGCGGCCAAGCAAAGCTCGCCACTATATACACCTGCCCACCCTCTACGAGATACAGAAGACGAAAAACTTGGTCGAAGGATATACGAGCAATTTTCCACGGTTATTGTTCTACGTGAACAATGCAGAGTAACTGACACCACATGGCTGTCGTTTCTTCATCGCGCACGAAATGGCATCTGTACCGAAGAAGATCTTCTTATGCTAAGACAACATACCATTGGTCATCCCGATTGCCCACCCACCAATTTCAGCCGCGCACCATGGAGTACCGCGGTCCTTATTACATCAAGGCATGTTGTACGCAATGAGTGGAACAACGCAGCGATTGCTCGACATTGTAAAGATACGCGACAATGCTTGTATATTTCAAGAGCATATGACACTATCGGCGACCGCGAAGTATCATCAACAGAACGCTATGCGATCCTGAGTAACAAACGGGGCCGAGAGAAATCAAGGAACGAGCGAGGTGGATTGCCTCAATATGTGCCCCTTGCAATTGGAATGCACGTAATGGTCACACTCAATGTGCAAACGGATCTCGACGTAGCAAATGGTGCAAGAGGAGAAGTTGTCGGGATAACACTACATCCTGATGAGCCACAAGGTGATCCTTCCCTGTCGAAGCGAACACTAAAATATCCTCCGCAATATGTTCTCGTTAAATTGCTGAAAACGAAGGCTGCACAGCTTCCCGGGTTGCCTATAGGAGTAATTCCCATTATTCCAGCGGAGAAGAAGTTCAAGGTTACAATCAACGTGGGAGATGAAAGAACAGTTATTCGACGCCAACTCCCAATGACACCGGCCTACGCATTCACCGATTATCGCGCTCAAGGGCAAACACTACCATATGTCATTGTGGATATCAGCACACCGCCGACAGGAATCATAACCCCATTCAACTCTTATGTCGCACTATCAAGAAGCAGGGGAAGAGACACCATCAGGTTACTCCGACACTTCGATGCCAAGTTATTTACTTCACACGCAAGTGAATTCTTAAGAGTGGAGGATGAAAGGATCGACAGGCTAGATCAGGACACCGCTCTACGGTACGAGACTATGACACAAACTGGAAACAACTGGGGAGATAGAAGACAATAGTGCGATCAACGCGGTAGAAGGAAGCTCGGAATTAGACAAGTTCACAGAATCGGAGAAACAACCCAGCCTTCATTGTGGCCAGTGCGGATCAAGACAGATTCATCACCCTGGAAAGAAAATCAGCGTACTGGGAAAGATTGAACGGGGACCTTACGTACAACATGGTCAGTATGCATGTCCGAGTGAGAGATTGACAGATTGGATTTATCATCGGCAACGTAATCTCCACTAGCTTGCGACTTGCAGACAGAAGCGATTTCTGAGGCAGCTTCGGAGGAAAGATCTTCGTCCATTTCGCAGGCAATGTCTTTGTCATCGTCGGCAGAGTCCAAGGCAAAAGACATAACACTTTCATCGTCTTCAGTATCCGTCATATTGGCAAGAATCGTCATGTCGTGGAGATGATCGAGGAAGCCGATTGCAGTATCCGCAAGGGAGGAAAAAGAAGGATCATTCTTCTCCATGGAGGAAGCATCGGAAAGGGCGAACTGCTGATCCGCCTGGTTGAACGCAACACAGCCTTGTACCGTAGATTCCGAAGGTGCTGAGCCTGAAAGACTGAATCCGGTAGATGGATGATGCTGCGACTGAAGAGGGTTTGCAGCGTAGGGGGATAAACCCTGGGAAAACACATCGGCACCACTCCGGTTACCACGACCTTTGCCGGATGGACCGTCATTCCCGCGACCACCACCACCACCAGCTCCTCCTCCTCCTCCACCTCCTCCGCCACCTCCGCCGTTGCCACCTCCACCACCGTGACCAGGACCATTATCATTATCATCATTGCCTTCTCCATCGTCAGAGTGCAAGTCGTCTTCGGGATCGGGTTGACCGGGAGGAACGACGATTGGAGTGACAACGCGCATCCATTGATCGATTACCTCGACCATCTTCAGAAGACGAGAGAACTGAGGCATGGTGAGAACGGAAGCATTATGGAAGTATCGCGATGCAGCCGCAAGCAGCATCAAGTAGGGATGTGCATGATGCTTCAGGGGAGGGAAAATGGAACCATCGGGAGTGCGGTGGATGGATTGAGTCGACCAATTCGATTCGAGCTCGGGATTCATTGTGATCGGCGAATAAAAGGTGAAAGCACCCGTGGGAGGCTGTTGGTTCGGCAGACCGAAGAAGACGCGGTAAGGGATCGGCTGGAGGAAGCCTCTAAACGTAGCAATTTCGTAATCCCACCAAGAGTCAGGATCCTCTATATGCGCCGAAGCATGCAACTTCGTTAGGTTAGCAAACAAGAGTCGACATGAAGGAAGAGTAGCCACGAACATCGATGAATGTGGGGTTATGGCCCTGCAGGTAAAGCTTGATCTTCTCAATAGACGAATCTGTCGGCACGATTGTCCAATCGAACCTGTCGAATGCCGAATGAAACGAAGCATCCACTGAGGGAGATATTCAGCGCAATATCCCGAGTAAGATATGCCAGACTTACGCGTAACCAAGTTACCGCGACTGTGGATATTCAAAATGATGCCGTGCCTCCGAAATTGTTCCAGCTGAGGAAAGACATAAGGCGTTGCGAGAATACGTAGGTAATTGGCAACGAACCTGGGGTGCTCTCAGGCTTCTTCGCATGATGTGACACACCTGGACGTAGGCATCCTGTTCGCGGGTCAAAGCGCATCGCTGATGATCTACACGTCTCAAGGAGGTGCGTGTCCTCTGGGGGGTTTCCGAACCGACCCGAGATTCGGCGTACGGAGTCTCGTAGATAGGGCGATTAAGGTTGCGAGGATTAGCCGCATTGAGCAATGGATGTGCCATTATGAACGGGGTTGGACCTGTTGTTGATATGGGATGATGGTGGTATAGAACGATGAAGAGAGACAGACAATGGACGTGTCGCCAGCGAGGCATGAACGGTAGTATACGGAAGCAAATCACCCCTAAAAAACACGTGACAAATAACAAGACGCGCTCTTACGCGCTCTTATACGCGCCATAAGTAGCTTCATTTTCGTCTATATAGAAGTAGGTATTCATCATTAGAAAGGAATGTGCACAACATGCTGTTTCTAACATAGGATGAAGGTAAGCCTATCTATTAACGACGGGAGCAGGATGGTTGCAGATTGTGAATTCCAGAAGGATACATCAATGTAGGAGAAAGATGAGTGCTACAGCGCTGAGGAGAAATCATGATACCCGAATATAAAGCAACAGTATTACATCACGAGGTGATATAAGCGGTGAGGAATTCCGCGAGGGTACGCTGCAATCTTTTAACTTCACGATCCATGGTGCTGTAATTGACCGTAGGACGATCTTTCTTCAGCGCGGCTAACTCCTTCATGAACTTCGTAATATGCTCCTGCATGTCGATGATAAAATTCACTAGACAAAGTGAGACCAACATCCATCAGGAAAAAACCCCATACCTTTTCCAGAATCACGCTTGATATCCCTAGTAGCCACGATGCCGGCCTCATCTGCAGCGGCCCGTAATTGCGACACGTCAACCGACGGGGAAGGAGTAAGCATAGGAAGAATGTTCTGCGCCAGGGAGGGAGGAGCTGTTGCTCCAATGGGAATCACTGAATTGTCGCCAGACGCTCCGCTCGGCTTCGCAGCATTGTCGTCAAACGCTATAGATGCAGCAGCGGCGAAGGATCCGCCGAATGTAGGGACAACCGCACTTTCCAGAGGACGTTTGGAAGGAACCATAGAAGCGGTAGGGCCATCGAAACGGTTTAAGCGGCTTGATATGGCTTGTTGACGCTGAATCCAGCGCTCGCTGACGATGCGAACCATGTTTGAATCAACTTCAGTCCAGATGAAGCGATTATATCGACTCGAATAATAAGCAGCGGCATTGGCGAAGGAGATATCCTTTCCTTGGAGGGAAGCAAGCTCTTCGATCATATCTGGAAGATGGGACGGCTTAATACTGCACGTAAAGGAGAAGTGATCTGATACCTTGCGTGAAGGGACACGTAGCATGCTTATCGCGACAATTGTCGCACCCCCATTCTATCTCAGCGGAAGAAAGCTTCTTGTAAGGACCTCCACAGATTGTCCGATATTTCATAGGGAGTCCGGCGGCTTCTTCCAACGCATACTGAAAGTCACAGGGATCACACTGAGTTTGTTCAGAAAGGAAGAAAACAAATTGCAGATCGAACATACCCAGCCGTAATGCATACCGCCAGGAACCGGATCAACATCAGGATGCTGAAGGAAGATCAGAGCATAATCAGGCAGAGAGATAATTCAACATACAGCGACAATATTCTCTACCATAGAAACTGTAGGAAGCACATTATAAACTGCCACGATCTCCATAGCCGTCAACGTGACGCCAGCACAGATCCTGTAAGTGAAACGCTCGAACGGTTGACCATCTCGAATGATACACTTCTCTTCGGCGGTCCGCAAGTACTCAGGAATAGGTTTGAGGGATCCATCCGGGGAAAGATGTGTTTTGGAATGTCCCCAACCGGCGGAAATAGCAGCGGAGATTGCCGTTTGGAGTGCATCCAAGTGGGGAAGTAGAGGAGGGGATTTGCTTGGAGTAGTCAGATCCACGACAGTCTTGGTGGGAGGAGAATGAATGCGAAGGCGCGAAGACGCCGATATAGAGCCACTTGGCAGAGTGTTGTTATTCGTCGTCGAAGCAACAGCAACAGATGAAGGCGGGTAATTCATGGTGGACGTCGAAGCAGCTGCAACGGATGAAGGCGGGATGTTCGTTCTGGAAGCCGAATCAGCTGCAACAGAAGAAGATGGGTTTTTCGTCGTGGAGGTCGAAGCATTGGTGAGGGAGGAAGGCGGGTTATTCGTTGCGGACGTCGAATCAGTTCTCGGTTTCTTCCTTGGTGGCGAAAGATGATCCAGCTACAACGATAAGTATATGCGCCTATGAGCATACGAACCAAAAAAACTCACCTCTTCTATCTCATTGTCCAATCCGGTATTTCCACCACGGACATTTTCACCTGCTCGTAGACTCGCGCCTGCCGAAGAAGGGGACGCAGGAGGTCCAAGATCCACAACACCCCGAAACGCGTCCGAGACGTCTTCTTCATAATCATCGCCAAATATACTTTTCAGGTACCGAAGCTCCATATATTGACAATAAGGAAGGCCCAATAGTTGCAAAATCGGAGAGACATTCCGTAGTGACGCCCATTTAGAAACGTCTGACGCGAGAACAGACTTTATTGTGGCCTAAACGAGATGTTGAGCGTTCAGATATCTGACAACGAAGGTGCATACTTTGGCTTTATCCTTGCCATGATCGGAACGAGTAATAGCAGTCCAGGCGCCAGGAGACGATGAAGCTGATAGGATATTGTTGAACACAGATAAAGTAGCTGGTGGCAAAGATGAAGCCATGCTGAGACGGAGGGCCGAAACAAAAATCGACGAGGAAGAAGCAGCGTTATCACAGCGACGTGTCCAGAACAGCACAGGGGGGGAACTTTGGATCCGCGGAAGCAAAAAAAGGATCGAGCACGTGGATAGACAGGATACACTACGTTTGAAGCCTTAGAAGCAAACAAGCTTTTGTAACTCGAGACACAAAAGCTGATGTGAATAACCGACCGCTTTGCGAAGTCATGGACAAAGCTCGGGCCTTCGTGAACCAACACCAACTATAAGTAAAAGAGAAACAGATTTCTGAGATAACGCAACAGTGACGGTGCACAGAACGTGAGCCTCTTTGAGTACTGGGAATAACAGAAGTTATATCATATCTGACGAGCTAGGTAATTATGGTTATAAGAGGACGACGGGATCAATTCCCGCGTGGGAAGGATAGAGGGCCTAACTTCGTTGTCCAGTAATGTATGAAAGCACTCGGAAGGAGTAGCTTTCCCATAAATTTTAAGAGCAAGATACAAGACAAGGAGAGAAGGAGAATCAAGCTAACCGAACAATCCAATCGTGAGGCAAGTATAAGTATCAATTCGTAGGGATACAGAATAAAACAAAATAAGGTCGCGGTGCTTAATTGGCAGTGGACAGCGTTTGCACATCAGACATAAGGGATAGAGTACCAGATGCGTAAACCGAAACTGCATCACGAGAAAAAGATGGGTCGTTGCTCAAAGACTGCAAACATGCAATGCGCCCATGTAGTATATCCAACGCGGGGCCTGAACGAACATCAAAAGTCTGCAAGATTACGACTGAGACGACATACCAATGCCAAGGAATGAAGATTCAACTGCTTCCCCGGCGGAAGATACATCACCCAGTTTGCGCTTCTTGGAAGAAGGATTAAGTTTAAGGGATGTCTTCCTCCTTGCAGACCCTTGTGGAGCACGACCAGAACGCAAAACCGACGCAGCACGAGACAACTTTGCATCTGAAACACATATAGGAGAAGGAGGGATGCACAAGGAATAATAAAAACGCACCGCGCTGTAAGGAACAAGTAAGATTAGCATCACGGCAAGGATCACAGCCTTCGCCGGACTTGTTGCTATGTTTCACGGAACCGGTACATATGACCCTTTTCTCTTCGACGACATGGGAGAGTCGTTGTTTGACGCGCTTCTTGATGCACTTTTCACACTGGACAAGGCAATTAGACAAAGCTCTTAGACTGCAGAAAGGAAACAAACCCAGCCAACGCCGACAGAAGGAGGGATCCCAGAAGTAGCAACAAGAGGAGTCTACCAAGCGGCGTAAGAAACATACAGTGAAGAATAGGCACGTACTGTAGAAACACGGTTGACAGATTTTTCACCGGTATTAGAAACAATACTCTAACATCAATCAGCTAACATGACTAGCAACTGCGGATAACTATATAAAAACAAGGATTAACAAGACGTACAGTTCTGGAGCGAAATAAGCATACCATGATTACCGACGAAGAAGAATAAGGTCCCGATTGGGCAGTGATATGATCCAAAGAGGAGCCCGTAGTCGATACGCTGGAACACCGCATACCAGACTGAGCAACATCGTCAACGGGCGGCTGGAGGTCTGACAACGAATCAGACTCCAATGCCGAATTCTGCGCCTATAATTAGTAAAGAGAAAGCGACGAATAGTAAACAGATACGAGAATTAGACTTGCATCAATAGGAGCATCAGAGCGAATCTAAGAGAAACCATTAGGACATTTATGAATGGATACGGTAAATATAACCATACAAATTCAAGGTGAGACGACACATTCCGGACCTCGCTTGACGAGGAAGAAACTCCAAGCTGAACATCAGCGATGGTGGAGTCAAAGACCATGTTTTCGAGCTAGAAGGTTTCACAACTATGACTGGGCAACACAAAAGGAAGACAACGTACGAAATCATCAGGATCACGTAATGCTTGCTGTAACTCTTCTGAGCGAGTCAAAGCAGCCATTTTCTCCCTCGCTGAAGAAACACGTTCTGGACCGAGGAGAACCAACAGAGACTCCGATAGACTGTCGATTAAAGATGGATTACCATCTAGAGCTTGACAGACGTCGATTTTCAGTGAAGATAACCAACCATCCCCAAGTATGTCGAGTATCTTCGGCGATAAAGATTCATACAGCGACCAATCTGCGCCAACACAAGACCGAAGGACAGCCTGCTCAACGAATCAAGATACAAGATGCAGCTCTGGCAATAGAGGGAACGCACAAGCGTCGATGGTAAGACCCGTTCGGACACCACCACCGCCCAATATGCTTCGTGCCCTGGTTGAGAGGCCGCTATGATGTTGTCAAATTGCTTCTTCGCCCTTCCCACAGAAGATAGGGCATGGTCTGAGGTCGCCACATAAGACATAGACAAGATTTTAAATAAGGGAACACAGAATAGCGTGGTAAGAGAAAGCAAAGATTGATGACAGAGAAGATACGGCTGCAACGGTACAAGTGTTCATTCGCACCGGAGGAAGACCCTCTTTAGCGAGACGGAAGCAACGCGGGAAGGAACCATCCTCGCCAACGAAGAGCCAATGACGAGTCTGCCGAGGAGAAGAAACAACCTCCCCCCCTATCACGCCATACTGCACCGCCACTGAAAAAGAAAATGAGGAAACCATAGCATTACCTGAACATATCCTGCACGCAGAAAGGGCACGCATTTAGAAGGGGAAATAGACCTAACTCTAACGAGCTAGGTAATGTATGCTCCGACCGCGCCTCAGGTCTTTGTGCACACCTTCGACTCATCTCAAGTCGCACGGACATGTGTGTCATGTACGGAGAGCGCGACTAAATACGCGCGTTGTATGTACAGTATGTACAGTGTTCACTGCGAGAACGTGACAACTTCGACGCGCTGCCGACAGAAAGCAACGTCCTTCTGCGTGACCCTCGAGCACCCCCGAATCTCGAGCTCCTTCAGCCGCACACACCACTTGTTCTCCGCGCCAGTCCAGCGGTTGAACGCGAACTGACGGAACGCAAACCCCTCCACCGCTCCGCACTCGTCGATCTTGAGGCTCTCCAGGTACTGCGCGAGCCACGGACCCTTCGGGGTGGGGTTGGCAAGCCAGTTCACCGGATCGTTCGTGAGGTTGCAGCGGGTGAAGGACAGGGAACGCAGGTACTTGCATGCCTTGAGAACGTGCAGGAGCTCGGCTAGGCTGCTCTGCAGGTTCGCGAAGGTGAGAGTCTGAATGCCGCGTGCGTGACGGTCGTCTCCATGAGGAGAAGCAAGGTTGCCAATTTCGGCCAGCTGCACCAGCGCTAGGCCATGCAAATCCTGGAAGCCGTCGGCATTCGGTTGATACGGCACCGAGCTGAAGGCGATGTCGACGTTGTTGAGGCGGGGTGTTCGAAGGTGCGCGAGGAGAAGGTGGACATTGTCGGCCCGGCACTTCCAGAGCCGGAGCTCCTCCACCTCCGGAAATGCAAGCTCCCGCACGCCGGTATGCGGCACCGGCGGTAGCTGCTGATCCCAGTTGTCGATTCTGAGGCTGCGGAGTGCCGGATATGTGGCAGCGAATTCGCGTAGCGTCTGGAAGTTGTTAGCCCATTGCTCGGGGCGGGATATGTGCAGGCTGCGCAGTGCGCAAGGTGGACCGACGTTGGCGAGTAAAGCACGGTCGAAGCGAATGCTCTGGAGTTGTGCCGGCATGGTGTAGCGCAGCAATCCTCTGAGCGGCGCCGCTGGGCACGGCACGCACAGGCTGATGTCGAGCGTCCGCAGCGGGGCGCTCGTGCCGCGTTTACCCACCAGCTCACCCAGGGCGTGCGCGAGCGTGTTGACGGTATATGTGCGTATGGTCAGGCCGGTTATGCGCTTCCTATGCGGCTTGACGAGGGCCACCGCAGTGTTGAAGAAGTATTTGTCGATGCGCGCCTCGTGCAGGGTGAGGTTGCGAAGGTATACGGTGAGCGGGCCGACGCGTGCGCGCTCTAGGTAGAGTTCGGCGGTGTGGAATGAGCTGCCACTGCAGATAGATATATGCGACCAGAGGGAGGGAACGGCATGGCTGATGATATGCCATCGGCTGGCGAAGAGGGTTAGTGAGATTCGGTGGAACAAGCCGACCGACGTACCGACACACGAGGTTGGCCTTTCGTCCAAAGGCGGGGTCCTCCTTCGCGACCTCGGCCATGATGATGTAGAGGATATCTTCGGGGAAGGCGCCCAAGTTCACAGCTTTCTTAGCTGGAACGGCGCGTTTCCTGCTGCAATATTGGCATGTGAGCGCATAGGATGGTGGGATATGACTCACATCGCCTTCTTCCTCTTCGGCGTGTCCCTCCTCCTTTCCCTCAGCTCCTGCTCCTCCATCTTCACGCTAACCGTCCGGCTGATGCCCACCGCCGCCTCGGGGATGACGGGGTTGAACCCGAACTCGGCCCCGCTCGCCGCCGGCGCCGGCGTCGCGGCGAGCAGGGGAACTCCCGTACTCCGGGTTACCCGCCGAGGCCGATCTCTCTCTACTCCGAGCCCATAGCCCCTCCCTCGGCCGCGGGCGGTTCGGATCGTCGGTACGCGGGCGATGATCTCCGTCGGGACCGGGGCCGGGACGGCGGGCTGAGGCAGGCCGGTGACGAACCGAAGCGCTGTGCCCAATACGTCCATGTCGAAGATGCTGTTCGGTTGCTGGGGAAGGAACGGATAGTCGGTGGCCTTTAGTCGTCGAGGAGCCGGTCTGGTCTGGGCGATGTATAGCATCAGCTCGACGCGTCGGATAGACGGGAGCACGAGAGACGCGTCGAGACCAGAGACATTACATGCCACCGCCGAAGGCGGCGACTCGCGGCACTCCGGCCCCGGGGACCGTGGTCCCCATCCGCACCCCCCATTTCGTGGCGGCAAGCCACCACCCGACCTGCGCTGAGACGTGCCGGCTATGCCCCCGGAGTTGCCCAAAACGTGATGTGTCGCGTCGCCACAAAGAAGCACAGTCGCCACCGACACTCACCGAATCGTCCGCTGCCCTTGCTGCTGTTTCTTGAGGAATGAAGCACGTCGAAGGGCGGGGAAGAGATAGAAGGACCGTCTTATACCACCGCACCGAGGTTAGTACTGGCGGGGTGGCTTGCTCGGTTGCCCCTTTCCCAAGCTTATTGCAATGTCCCTGGCTTCCACACATTCCTGTTGCCGTCACACGCCCGGGGCCAAACAAACTCCTCCGGCGGGGCCACTAGCCTGACTGCTCCCGGACCAATCAGTTCGCTGTGCGAGAATGCCACCGCCGCGCCCGTGAATCCGCGCCACGCGACTCACCCGCCGAGCCTACCACCCACCTGTCGACAGCTCGGACATATCACAGAGCTTCTTTCGATATACGGACGCGCGTGCCAAATGAAAGGGAGGCAAAGCCGCGCACCCATCGACCTGCCTCATTGGCCGAATCCGCACTGTGGCAGCGGCCCTGAACCCCTGGTCGCGCGGTGGACGGGGTCCTACGGGCCTGGGTGGAGGCTGGCCGGCTTCGGCTTGTGAGAACAATGGGCCTTCTGTCCTATTCTCATTTAACTAGTGCCTCTTTCGGCGCAATCCATGTCAACCCAGGCCGATCAATGACGTCATGTTCCCATTGGCCTGACAGATGTCCAGACAGAATGTTTCGCTGCAATCCTGAGGGGTCACTGTGCCCAATTCGCGGCTCAACCTGGGCCAGATCTGAATACGATCATCACGATGGATCTACATCGATGTCCGATGTGTGCGCCTTCAATGTATCGAATTTCCTCCTTAGGCGCCGAGCCAAACCCCTATACAACGGCCAGTGCTAACCCGATTATATGACACAAGCCCCGAGTAGCAGGGCAAAGGCCACAATACATCGCACTCCGCGATCTGGGGCGGATCTGATCTTCCCTGATCCGCACCGCAGCACACTCCGCAAACAGAGTTCATCTCCCGAGCACACCACCCTGCGAAGCCCGACTCCCACCAGTATCCTGCATCCTCCCGAAGAGCGCTGCGCTCTGGCGAGGGTCCGACCTTCCGCATGGGTCTAACCGCGTCTTACCGCGCTGGGAACACTCACGACGACGACGTCGTCGTGGTCATCGTCGCTGGCAGCTTCTGCTGATCCTCCCCATCGTTTCAGGGACATCGGAACATACACCACACGACATTCGCGCTCCTCATTTCCACAAGGTCGTCCCTCCCGCCCGCACTGACCAAAGGCGGCCTGACCGCTCATACTTCCCATATGCGTGCGCGGCGCCCTGCGGCGGTCCGCCCCCATTCGTACAGTACTCGCTTCCAGACCTCCGAAGCACGTAAGAACGCTTCACCCGCTCCGCTCCAACTGCACGCCGGACCGCTGGTTCCACCTCACGCACTGGAGAAGAGAACAGAACACCGCTGGCGTCATCCCCCAACCTCTGGCGCTCGTTTGCCAGCTCGAGCTACAGGTAGACCAGACCCTTATAAGTCCTCGGCGCGCCCCTCATCAACATTAACACGTGCAGTGTATGCCGTGCGCTGGCACTCGGGTTCGGACAGCCTGCCAATTCTGGAGCGCGGGCCGGGGGGGAGACTCCTTCTTTCTGAAGCACTGCAAGGGTGGGCCGGTGCTCGGTCGGCAGATGACTAGCTCATGGTTCAAATGCAGAGCGGTGTGGCAGGGTACGAGAAGCAGGAGGGCGACATGCGGGCCCCGAGGCCAGCTGGCAGCCAACCAGTTGTTGCTTTGTAGCCTCGTACCGCCCCTGTTGACTGTCCCTCCGCTTGCGTGCCTGGCAGAGTGGAGTCACTCTTGCTCTTGTTAATACCCATTTCGCGCTCAGTTCGTTGGAGACTCCCGTTGACTGCGCTATACGAGAATGTTAACTCACTTCGAGAGAACTTGATGTCCGGATTGAGCCCTTCAGGAAGGCCCAATCAGATCCAGCATGCCCCGTGAACTGGCTGAATACGATTGTCTTCTCCTGGTGAGTCGAGCGATCGGCGAGATCAGTGAGCAATTCCGCGATGTTTTGGCGCTGCTGGGTGGGAGATTTGGACTACCGGTTACGCACACAGTCGAGCAGCCATGAATATATGCGCGCGGCCCTGCCCCCTTTCAGCGACTGGCCGTCCGTGCCTCGACCGTGTACCTTCCAAGCCTAGGCGCGGCCCGTCCGAACGTTGTCTTCTCGCGCCCGAGAAGGCTGCACGGCCCACCGGCAGGAGCGTGCCCAGCTGGGCCGGCACAACGGACTGCCAGCAATGTCGCGCTGCTCAGCTGAGGGTTCGTGAACTGAGACAGTGCAGCTATTCTTGCTGTTGGAGTGACGCAATGGAGCTGGTGTGGTATTTATTATTATGGAATGCGAAGTGGAATGGGGTTGCGAAACGGGCGCGGCGGTGTGGAGACCGGACCCCCGGATGGAGGCTGCCTCGTGGCGCAGTGTACGCCCCACGGGCCGTTGCGTGGAAGCAGGGAGGATCAGAGGAGCTGCTCCGCCCGTCGCTGCCCGTTGCCCGTTGCCCGTTCCGCACGCGCACCCGCCCGGCATTCAAGGCGTTTCCCGACTTTATTGGAAGACGAGAGCGCGTGCCCAGCGCGAGCAGTGCGGCGGATGCTCCGGCCTGCCCGACCTGGCAATTGTTCGATTCGCTGCCCTTGGTCCCTGGCGGCTCGTGCTCGCGCCTCGTTCCGCGCTTCGGGCGGGCCGCCCCCTGCGCGTGCCCAGCGTGCTTCGCACCTTCTCTCGCCCCTGAAACCCGCGAAGCAACCGTTTCTGACGGGTGCCACTGAGTTCTGCCAGCGCGCCGCTGGCCATCCCATCCGCATATGCATGCCCATGGCTCCAACGACGTCCTGATTCTGCGCTACTTCTGCTCGGCACGGTGCTTTCAAGCCGGCATGCAGTCCAACTCGCGTTATGCATCGTTACTACTCTTGTGACCCTACATTCAATGACAGTCAGCACTAGGCGGACGATTGGTATTGCGTGATGATGGACTGCAAGAGGCTCGCTGACAATAGAGCTTTTGTCGGCGTTTAGGGCCCCAAATTCACAGGATCATACAGTAGGGGAACGAATGGCAGGGGGGCTATTGCCCAATCGGGCGCTCCGAGCGATGTGGGCGCTCTTTGGGACATGGGAGGGTGTGACAGCGGCGACTTGGGCTTGGCCTGCGCAGGAGCTCCAGTGATCGAGGGCCGGGGATGGCCAGCTTCCGAGTCCGAGTCCGAGTCCGAGTCCGCGTCCGCAGTGACGCGCATGCGGCCGCCCGACGCTCCGAGCGCACGCACGGTCGCACGCCACTGGTCCGAAAAACTAGGCCGGCTATTAATTTTTCAATCTCGCCCGCAACGCACGCAACGCCGCTTCCGTAATACCCCACTTCTCATGAATCACTAACCGAGTCAGATTTTCAGAGGGGCTGGGCGCTGGTGAGGTCTTGGTCAACGGGGTAAAGGAAGTTGTGGAAGAGGTGACTGCTGTACAGGAATTCGATCTGTCAATGGCGCTGGATCGAATGGGAGCCCTGGGGTGGAAGAGCGGTGGCTGTGAGGTCTCAGCGGCAGATGGAAGCAAGTCGCGGCCGATGAGGACACAATAGAGGCGGACCCTGTGGGTTGGCCCGGGCGTCCACGGGAAGGGGGAAGGGGGAGGGGGGGAGGGGCTGTTCGGCCCCCTTGAGCGCGGTCTCGAGAGGCGTCTGTGTGTGCGGGAGTAAAAGCGGGGGAAAGGGATGTAATTAGGGTCCGTGAGGCTCCGGCTGTGACACTGGAGGCCGCCCACCCCTCCCTATCTTCCCAGACGCTGCACCGTCGTCGCCCGCTCCGAACGCACGAAGGGACCGCTCCGACCGTCGTCCCTCTCCTCCAACAACGGCGGCCCAGGCATGTCCGGCATCCCAAACCCCCAATTCTCTTCATCCCTCCCGGACCAGACAATGCCAAACCAAGCAGCGGCCGCACTCGCCTTTGCTCAGGTCCGCCAGCAGTTCGGCGACAGCGTCGACCTCGAGCAAGCGCTCTCCGCACTCCCCCTCCTCCAGTCACTCCACGGACTGCAGACACCCAACACGCAGGGAAGCATGCAGGTCTCCCAGAGCCCCGCCGACCACACACCGCAGGGGATGGGCTACCTCTGGGGCTCACAGGTACGCTATATGCGCCCTCTCCCCCCCGTCTGGAACAGCACGCTGATGCCGGAACAGCAGTTCACCCTCCCAACGCCGCCGCACAGTCTTCCAACCTCCTCTTCCATGCCCTCGCAACTCGACATCCCCGCCATGCTTGCGGCCGCCCAGGCCCAGGCCAACAGCCCGGCAAGCTCCGGCACCTCCCAACACAAGAAGAAGCCCTCGTCGGGGGGACCAACACGGTATGCGCCCATTCAGCCCAAGCCTGCCCGGCCGACGACCAAGATGTCCGCCTCGACGACGACGACCCCGCCGAGTACTACGAGCGGGTCAAATGCCTCCCGTCCGGCGAGCCCGAAGATCAACCGTGGGAAACAGTCGGTCCCGACCACACCGGCTGACTCATCCCCCGCGAGCACCGCGCCGTCCCAGCCGCTGCCGTTGCCTCCGGTCAACCTTCCCCGGAGCGCGACGACCGGGCAGCTTCCGGCGCTGGCGACGAGCGGGCCGGGCATGAGCGGGCCGATGAGCCCGGTCGCTCAGTACTCGCAGCAACTGCAGATGGTCATGCGGCTTGGGGCGCAGATGGCGCAGCAGGGCATGGGCGGGCCGATGCCGATGATGGAGGGATGGTCGGAGAGCGCGAACAACGTCAACTGGGCTGCGCTCGGCATGCAGTTCCCCGGCGGGTCGGGCATGAACATGGGCCAGATGCAGGCGCACGCGTTCCAGACGCCGCTCGACAGCCCCATCACCCCGCATCCAGGGCACAACCCGACGTTCCAACCGGACTTTGGACGGTCACCCAGCCTGTCTGGCATCCTGAATGAGGACGCCTTCCGCAGGAGCCAGACGCGGGACCTTGGTTCGCCTCTTGGGTACGACAGCCCACCTCCGACAGGCACGACCGACCACTCCTACGGCGCGTTCGACATGGCTTCGCCGAACTCTACACGAGGCGGGAACCTGTCGCTGAGCTTTGACGACATGTTTGCCGGAGCCGAGTCCGACAACGATAACCCCGACAACGACCCGCTTGCTACCAAGGTGTGGAAGCTGTATGCGCGCGAAAAGGGCACGATCAAGCACGCCCAACGCATGGAGAACCTCACCTGGCGGATGATGGCGCTCAAGCTGAAAAAGAAGGAGGCGGAGGAGAAGGCGCTGCTGGAGAGACAGTTGCAGGCACAAGCAGAGGAAAGGAGCCCCGCGGCTGCAGTTGACAGGGAGACGAAGAGCCAGAGCGTCGGCGGTGGCCACGTCGGCGGTGGCAAGGGTAAGGGAAAGGAGGTCGATGTTAGAGAACAGCCGGGGGAGCCGGGGTCAGGCACCGCGGAAAAGGGCGCCTCCAAGGGTGTTCAGGGGGCCGGCCATCACGCCCGCGCGCAGCTTAGTGTGTCAGGGAAGACATCAGAAGAACCAGGCGCCCCGCTTCCGCCTGGTTCTGGGTCCAATACCAACAACACATACGGCTCGCTGGCCCGGAAAACCGTAGATTGGGGTGACCCGTTGGAACGCGGCCGCAGTGTGGTCAAGGGCAACCCACGCAAGAAGGTCGTTGGATTCGGCGTAGAGGGCGAGGATGCATCACCGGAGTTAGTATTTTGGTCTTCGCGCACGCGTCATCCCAAAAAAGAAGCTGATGCGTGCTTATCGTTATGTAGCGACGACGATAAGATGGACTGGCGCTCCATCAGCCGGTCCCGCTCCCGCGTCCCCATGGACATCGACTTCCGGGCTGCCAGCCGCTCACGCTCTCGTCCTCCCAACGCAATGTTCCCATACGATCCCTTCACCCACCCCGAGGCCCACTCTCATAACCTCCTCAGCCAGACAGAGGGCGTCCTCTTCTCTTCATTTGACTCCCCCGTCGAGCCATCCACCAGCAACTGGCGCGCCATCCCCGGCTCATCATCCGCCAAAGCATCCGATAACTCGGGCAAGCCTGCCAGCATTCCCATCCCCGGCTCCGCCTCCGCCGGCCGCGATTCCCTCGCTCGCCTCCAGCAGGAAGCAGCACAAGAGTTCGGATTCGACCACCAGGGCGTCGCACCCGATAACGACCACCTCACTCACCAAAGGATGATCTCGATGCCCGCATCCGCCCAACACGTCTTCCCCAGCATGCCACCGAACGCCGCGCCCCCAGGGTCCCTGCCAGCGTTCGGCATCTATCCTGGCACCAGCTGGGGAGGTGCTCACTCCGGCTCAAGCAACCGCAAGCAGCCTGCCTTCCCGCGTGTCGTGCGCAAGACGAGCTTTGACCACACTGTGCCGAAGAATGGGATATTTGATGTGCCGGGTCGTCATCAGGTGAATGGGCGACCAGAGTCTCCCAAGACAACACTGGTGCGCAGTGTTGTCTGTTTCTTGCTCCGTGAATCCCCTCTGATGCGCTTCTTTTATAGGGCAAACGCCGTGCAGACCCTATGCCGATGGATGCCGAGTTCAGAGGCGACGCCATGGAGCAGCCATCCGCGGCGTCTCTCCAGCCGGAGAACCTCATGATCTCGACCCCTTTCGACTTCCATGTCCCCAATCCATATGAGGGCATGTTCGATATGCACGCGGCAGACATGATGTCGCCCATGTCCGCAACGGACATGCAACATCACGCCATGCGCACGTCATTTTCTGCACCAGTGTCGTATACTTCGTCACCGTCCAACGGCTTCGTTCCTCTTCCTCCCACCCTCGAGCACATTGATGTTGGAAGTGCAAATACCGCGACCAATGCGTTGGTGGACGGCGTTGCCAGAATGTCCACGGCCTCCGCCTCGCCGATCTCACCCGTTCATCCCCACTCGTTCCACGGTGGCATGGGTGGTTACAATAACGATCAGCAAGGCATGATGTCGCTCTTCTATCCCGGTGTCGGCATGGAGGACCCGTCCCAGACGCACTACACGCACGTCGATCCGACCCAGATCCTTGCCAATCAGTCGCCGGTTGCGTACAGCGGCAGCGCTGGCAGCAGCGCAGGCGCCTATCAGACGAGCCCGCCAAGCGACGGCTGGGGAACCGGCCTGAACACTACATCAACGCCTTCTCCCGAGCCAGTCGGAGGCTACTCGTCTTCGGTGCCTGCACCGAGTCGGCTCGCTCAAGCGCTTGGCAAGGCGGCGCACCGTGCTGGTGTGCAAAGCCAGAACCGCAAGATTGCCAGCACAAAGCGCGTTGTGGAAGCTGCGGGTTCTTCGAGCAAGTCTTCTCACCAGAAGAAGCCGTTTGGAGCACCGCTGGTCGCGCCGAAGAAGTCGAGCTCTGCGGAACCGGCTAAGAGCCCGGCATCTGCGGTTACTACCGGTTCGAGCGCGGGTGACGAGGGTGAAGGGTTACCGACGGTCTGCACAAACTGTCAGACGACGAACACCCCGCTCTGGAGGAGAGACGCGGAGGGCAATCCGCTTTGCAACGCCTGCGGGCTATTCTTCGTGCGTATATCAGGATTTGGTCGGTTGGCATCTGTTAACATCTCCTGCAGAAGCTCCACGGCGTAGTGCGCCCCCTGTCGCTCAAGACCGATGTAATTAAGAAGAGGTACGGTGATTTCACGGTGGAATGGTGTTTTGGTCCTAATTCCCATCCCAGGAACCGTACGTCTGGTCAACCTGGAGGAGCTGCTACGCGCAAGACCGGTGTCACGGTGACTCCGAGCACTGTTCGAATTGCCGCATCATCCTCCCACGCAAAGCGAAACAGCCTTCCCGGTCCCATTTCGACCAGCCTCGGTGCCAGCAGCACCCGGACCATTGCTCCGGGCAAGCCAGGCAGCAGTGCCGGTACCAATTCGATGTCTATGAAGCGCCAGAGGAGATCCTCCGATGCGAATCTCTTGGGTTGAAGATTGAAGTAACGAATTCTGTACATGCGGAAGTGGAAACGGTGTACGAAGTCCCCTCCCCTCCTTTGATTTTTTTGGTTTTCAGGGTGAACTCTCTACATAATGAGGGAGACAATCGTAGACGTCCGAAATGTTGTGGAGCTGACGTGTATTTGTTTGCTGTTTCCCTAATGCCCCGGCACATCCGTGGTGGGCATGTTATGACTATGATGCCCAAATAGAGCTCTGGCTTTCGTTCCGCAACTCGACCACAACTTACTGTTCTTGTTTACTCGCTTTCCATCGTGTATCAACATGACATACCAGATACTTAGTTCCTGCACCTTCCTACGTAGTTCGGGGCGGTGGAATATCATCATCTTTAGCTGGCACTCCGTACTCGGTTCGATGACAGGACGAGCAGCCTCGTCTGAGAGAAGCTAAAGATCGTGGAACTCATCCCCGTAGAAATTGGATTCGCTCCATGCGTGAGTGGGACTGGAGGTGCACGCAAGACCCGCAGTTGAAGAATGGGGTTTTCGTGGGCAGGACCCCACGGTCAATAAGACAACGCACCGCCGCTTCGGGGTCCTGCCGGCCACGGCAGGGTCAGATGGTGGACTCACGGTTGCCCGTGCTGCCCACTGATGGCATCTAACCGCCAACTTCTTCTTGAATTCGCATGTCTCTGCAACGCGCACGCTCCGGCAGGTTTGGCGTGGACGCCATGGATTGCTTTATGCTGTGGCTAGCTTCTTGTCTGACCGTGGTTGCCTTTGAACGGTGCCATTTGCTCCGATTCATGGGGACGCCGTCGCCGTATAAATGTGCGGTGGAGGGCCCGAACGGATTCTATACTCGACAGCACATAGTTTCTCCAGGAAGACATCATGCCGTCTATTCCTGCCCTTCCACCGAACACGACGCTCAAGGGCCTCTCCGTGCTCATCACCGGGGCTAATCATGGCGGCCTCGGATACGAGGCGGCTCTATTATGCTTGCAGCTGGGAGCCTCCCCTGTCTACATCACGACACGCACTTTTGCCAAGGGAAAGGCCGCCCGAGATACACTGCTAGCCGATTCGGTGGTGAAGCAGAAGAATTCCAACGCGGTGGTCAAGGTGTACGAGCTTGAGATGTCCAGCTGGGACGGCGTCACCTCCTTCGCCAACAAGTTTGTCAATGACCGGAGAGCGGCAGGTGAGCCACTCGATATCGCTATGCTCAGTGCCGCCATGGCGAACACCGCTTTCAAATTGGCACCAACCGGCAATGAAGGAATCATTCAAGTCAATCACTGGTCAACCGCCCTCCTCTCTCTCCTGCTACTTCCACTGCTAGAGAGCAGCACCACGCCTGAGCACACAACACGACTCATGATCGTCTCGTCCGGCCAGCATCGAAATGCAGGCCTTGACAGACGTCCGCCCAACGACATAGACTATCTCGCTTCCTTGAACGACAAGGCGACCTTCAGCGCAATCCAGCGATATGGGCTTAGCAAGCTCCTGATCATCTTCTTCCTCCGCGAGCTCAGTGAACGGGTCAGCCGCGACAATGTCATCATCAACACTGTATGTCCCGGCATGATCAAGACCCAGCTCGCTCGCACAGCACCCGGATGGGCTCGTCCGATCATCTGGACTCTGGCATTGCTTGAAGCCAACCCGATTGAGAAAGGCGCCGCTTGCTATATACATGCCGTTGCGTGCGTAGGGAAGGAGAGCCATGGGCTTTGGTACCGCCGCATGAAACTGACCCCGTGAGTACATTTTGAATGGATGATACGAAACCGCGTTAACAAGCGAAACAGGTATGGAGAATTTGTCACTAGCCCCGACGGTGAAAAGACACAGAAGAGAGTATGGGAAGAGACGATGCAGGCACTGAACGAAGTGGTGCCAGGTATTGGTGCTAATGTTTGAACCGTCGCTGTGAAATCAAGCCGGTTATGTTGTACACTTTCAAGCTATATTAATGACGAGAATGACCCGGAATCCCTGCTTGTTTTTCCAAGGGTGAATTGGAATCGAGCCACTAGGCAAAGGGCGTGTATAGCTTGCAAAGATCCGGAGACGCGGATGACGTGTAGATCGGAAATCCCGGTTAGGTTAGCCTCCGAGTTCCGAACCGCTCCGACTTCGGGCAACCTATCATTGTTGGTCGTCAGGTATCGTTCCTTCTCGTATCAATCGTATCCTTCACCATGTCTATCCCTGATCTTCCCCCTAATACTACACTTGAAGGCCGATCCGTGCTCGTCACCGGGGCAAACGTCGGCTTGGGCTACGCATCGGCGTTGAAAGCTCTCCAACTCGGAGCATCACCGGTTTATATTACCACGCGAACCGCGTCGAAGGGCAGCAATGCACGCGATTCCTTGCTCGCTGACCCTGTCGTCAAGCAGAGGAATCCCAGTGCTGTCGTGCAGGCGTACGAGCTGGAGATGGCTACTTGGGAAGGCGTCACGTCGTTCGCCAACAAATTCCTTGCCGATAGGAAAGTCGCGGGGGAAACATTGGACATCGCAATCTTGAATGCGGGGATCTTCAACATGGGGTTCGAATTGGCGCCAACCGGAAACGAAGCAGTGCTCCAGGTCGACTACTTGTCAACGGCGTTGGTGGCCCTGCTCCTGCTGCCTCTGCTCGAGAGCAGTACGACGCAGGAGCACACAGCCCGACTGATGATTGTTTCCAGCACGACGCACACGTACGAGAACCTGCTCACGGTCCCCTTCGGTGACTCCAACTACATCGATTCTCTGAGTACCAAGGAAGCGTTTTCATCCCCCAGGCAGCGATACGGTCTCAGCAAGCTTCTGGTTGTTTTCTTCCTTCGCGAGCTCAGCAGCCGGGTCAGCAGCGACAAGGTCATCATCAACACCGTCTGCCCGGGTATGATCAAGACGGAGCTCCCGCGTCAGGCTCCGTGGTTCATTCGTCCGCTTATGTACGTGTGGTACAGCTTGGCCACGAATCCGGTGGAGAAGGGTGCGGATTGCTATATCCATGCTGTTGCCAGCGTGGGGAAGGATAGCCATGGGCTGTGGTACCAGAGAATGAAACTCACACCGTAAATTCGCACTCATCCTGAATATTGAACACACCTGATGACACGTTCTTTAGCTATGCGGATATAGTCACCAACTCGGAAGGGGAGGAGCTCCAGAAGAGGATTTGGAACGACACGATGCAGGTGCTGGGAAGGGTGGTACCTGGTGTTGGGTCGGATCTCTGAGTGCTGTCGATGTTAGATGAGACTTACACCTATTTTCTCCGTTCGGCCTTCGTAGGGATTATATTACAGTCAACTCTGCCTAAGAGAATCCTGTCGAGATAGGGTGTTTGGAAGGCACTTAGCGAGCGTATTCCCTAAGGCATGGCGGACTTGAGCAGTCGGAGTCGGAATTAAGGAGGCACAAGGCATGTGACTGCGGTAGCGATTTCTTTTAAGCCACTTACATATCTGAACTTGACCCACAACAGGCCAAATGTGCCTAAGTTGTACCTCTAAACCTGAAGGCGGCGGCAGATGTGACGGGAAAATTCCAAAAAGAGCGGAATCAGCCTCCGAAGCTGCCATTTTCGGCGCCGACACAGTCGGAATATCTCTAAGTTATATAAAAGTATATCATTAAGAAATGTGTCCGCCAACTGTACAGTATGCATATGCAGATTATGCAGCGAGCCCAATTTCCCACCAATCTTGAGTCAGAAACACATTTCGTATCCGCTTAGAGATGATATTCCCTTAGACGAAATTCGCTTAGGCAGAGTAGACTGTACAGGCTAAGTTAGAGCAGTGCGAGAAACTATAAGTTACCTGAGCTGAATAGGCAATCGAGACCCCATCAACTTGTCGGCGTCGGTGGCTATGTACCCCCTATTTCAAACCATGGCGACCACAAACCCTCGGCGTTCTAGTCCCAGTAATCTTTGTTGACAATCGTGCTTAATTGCTGTCGACACATTACTAATAGACTTTCCTGGGAGCATGACCTAAATGGACTGGTAGGGACAGCGAAGCGGGCGGGAAGCGAGAACCGCGGTGGTCCGATGCGGCGATGTCCAACCCCTCGATCGGACAAACACCTCGAGACTGGCTCTCCCACATCGCTGGGAACAGCTTGCCTATTCACTCTTCATCGCGCATCTGTCGGCGACCATGACCCAAGAGCCGAGGGTCACGCGATATCGCCGTTGAAACTGCTCCTGAGCGTATGCTGATGCCACCTCCCCCGCCCCTGGCCCGCCCCTGTCCGGCCAGGCTCATATGCCTGCCGGGCGCATACACGCAGCCCCGTAACTCATGATGATCTCTTTCCTCCAGAAAGTCTACTCTCTCTTCAACCAGCTCCCATGTCGTCCGTCGGTGTGCGACGTCACCCTCTGCACGCCGGTGTATGCGCTCCCACGGCCGGTGGTCAAGGACGTATCGGACGCACAGTCGGCGATCGTCACGCGTCATGTCCAACAGCTGAAGCAACCGAAGCTTGCGTCGATCATATCTTCTCAAGAGCATGCTTTGAAAGAGATGGTTGAGCTCGTCGGTATCTCGTTGCGCGAGGCAAGTAACGAGCAGACGGCGACGAACCTCGAGCAGTGGACGACTGCGAGCTCGACCCAGATGGACGCGGCAAAGCAAGCGTATGGTTCCAGTACGTGACTCCACATCTAATTGACTGTATACATGCCGATGTTTGATCTGCCAGAGAGTTCTCCGGATGAGGTAGACTGGAACGTCGCCCGCCTTGGGTTGATGCAGTCGACCTTGATCTACCTGCGAGATTTCACCGAGGTCAAGGCTGCTGTGACTGCAGGTGCTAAACAGGCCAAGAAGGCGTTGGCACAGTCGCAACAGGCTATCGTCTCCATCGTAAGTCGGAGTAACGGAGTAAATACATCAGGGCTTACATAGCCATGCTCGACAGGCGGAAACTTGGGGCTTGAGCTTTACGGTCTTGTGCGGTAAGTCGTACAGCACTTCTCGCATCAACACTGGCTGATGTTCCACAGATCTCGTCGACGTACGCGCATATACGCTTCTCCCGTAACAGAGACTGAACTCCGATATAGGATCATCCCGTCCAGCACTGGCTCTGGGACGGGCCCTTCTGCGGGGCGTACTACTCCGCCTCTCCCTCCCCATTCATCGTCGTCGCCTTCAAGGTCGTTCCCTCCCTTTCTTCCTCATCGTCTGCTAACTCCCCATCTACAGGGCACAACCCCCTCGAACCTCGGTGAGTGGTTCGTCGACATCGACGTTACCGCTGCTGCTGCTGCGCCCGACCCGCTCGCTGGGGCGGCGGGACCAGTGCTATTTGGTGCCGAGGTCAGCAAGGGCGTTACCCAGGCACTGTTCTCGCCCTACAGTCTCGGGGAGGCGGCGTCTCATTTGCCGTTCGGTGAGTATCCACCGTAGGCGGGCGGAGAAGAGGGCTCATCAGTGGCAGATCTCATTGTCATGGGCTTGCAGGACCTTGCTACGGCGCTCGGCGGGACGGTGGAGAAGCAGGTCCCGGTCTACGTGACGGTGAGCGCCTAATGTCCATGTCTAGCACAGAACTTCATATCAAACAGGGCCACTCTCTCGGCGCTTCCTACGCAACGCTTTTCTACGCCGAATCCATGCGGCGGTTCACCTCCCCGCTCTCACCCTTACAACCCTTCACGCTTGTGGATCTTCACACCTTCGGTGCCCCACGCGTCGGCCTCTCCTCTTTCGGGCTCTCCCTGCGCGCCCTGGTCGCCCTCCACGCCCGGCACACCTGGAGAATAGTAGACGAGAACGACATCGTGCCGTCCGTCCCTCCTGTGGACGGGCTAGAGCAGGTGTTCGAGCATATTGACTGTGGGCTGTTGGTACAGAGCGGCAAAGCGGCGGAGGCGGTCAAGAGCGAGCTGGGGAACGGCTACCCGGTGGGGTACTTAGAGGGGAGCGTCGCGGCGCACAGTGAGTTCCTTCTGGGGCTAGTTATGGAGGGGAGATACTGATCATGACGGTGAAGGCTGCGAGAGCTACTATGAGGCGATCGTGTCTGCTTCGACGACGCAATGAGGCGATGTGCGAGAAGCGGGCGGGATGTCCCGTTTGCCACCACTCCCGTTTCCTCCTATTTTAGTTCTGTTGTACTCGGGCGTACTCCTGCACCAGCGCCTGTCCTATATAGGCCCTATTCCGCGAGATGCCATCCTACTGATGCGTGCGTCCCAGTCCCCACAGGCGAGCTGTCATGCAAGCCCCAAATGCGGGGAATAATCCCTGGGCAACGTAGTTGCCCAGGTTTTTTGGGGGGGGGAAATGTGCACTTTTGGACAAATCCGGCAATTACTCCCGCTGCATAAGTTTACCTCCGCTATCTCGTGATGCGCACCGCGTCCCCACTCCGGCTTGTTGGATGGCTGGTAAGATGCCAGCCTTCCTGCCCTTGCTTGTCACCGGCTCCCCTCCCGCCTCCTTTACTTACCGGCCCCTCAAAGTTGTAGGGTAACCTCTGCACGGCCAGAACTATGCGCATGGCTGGCGGTGGGCTGAATGGGGCTTTTCCTTAAATATGGTGTCGGAACGGTGCGCATTGGTCGTAGAATTCACCTCCGCAGGATGCAAGCTCATTATGACGCTGTAGAGTGTGCAATACGTTACCAAGATGGGTCGAGTCAAGCCATTTCTATTCTAAATGATCGCTATCAATTCGAGGTCGTCGGCCGCACCACATTGTTCGTCAACAGGGAGCCTGGTCGCATGTGCCTGTTGGCCCCAGCGCTGCCGATCCTCGATGGATTCGATTTCTTTACCGTGAAGGCTCTGCGAAACATTGCGCAATGTGTGGGGCTGTCACTGCCTTCCCGAGGTCGTCGGTCAACATTGCACCCGCTCATCTGTGCACATGTTCGCACGGCGGACTACCTGCCGCACATCTTTCTGTGGGTCTTCACGCTATGTGCCCCTCGTCCATATTCCGGGACTATTCGGCGTCCTCCTGCTACAATTGTGCCCGCAAAACGGCCGCCGGAAGACGATGCGCAAGGTCTGATGGATTTCCCGCCACCATATTCCGAGGATCTTGTCCGATCGATCATCGCAGAGTACACCGATGCTGTCAGCACCAAAACTCTGCGCACTGGAGTTTGTGCGAGTTGTGCAGAAGCTGTCAAGTTATCTGTCATGCACACCGTTCCTGTGGAAGACTTGGATTTTTCTCTGCTCGTCAATCCACTCCTACCTGTCCGATTTCGACCTACTACATATAATGTGGATGCATATTCGAACGCCATATTGGATGTCGCCGGTCTGTCAAATCCCCAGGAATTGGAAGGGAACGCGACACTATGCGCACCGTGCTATCGTGCGCTTCAGTCAGATCGGAAACCCGACCTCGCTCTCGCCAACTGGTTCTACTATGCGCACGATCACGTTCCACCTGATGTTCAACATGCGTTCGTGGCATCCACGTTTGTTGAGAAACGCCTGTTCTCCCGCTGTTCGGCAACGAAGATTTGTTATCGGTATTTCGATAATCCGGAGAGCCGGCTGTACCGAAATGCATTTGACGGCATGCAACGGTTTTCCCGAGGAAATGTCCTCATCCTGCCCCAGGATACTGCGAAGATGCACAAAGTCTTGCCGCCTCCGGTCGATGACATCAAGGACAGTTTCGTTGCAGTATTTGCTGGACAAGACCAACCGACACCGGAGATGCTGCGCAGAGTGGAGCCTCTGAAGGCAAATGCACGCACAGTGCGCACAGTAATCGATTTTCTACTGTCGCAGAACAAGGCATATCGGTCTACAACAGAAGATTTCCCAGATGGGCCTACTGTCTTTTCGCCTGCGAACTTTTCCGCCCTCTTCCCAGACAACAATCCATTATGCGCAGAGTCATCTATTGTGCTTCCGTGTATTGAGGTTGGGCATGTGCACATGCCCGATCCGCAGGCTGCGGTGGAGTCGGATGTGGGCAACAGGAATTCGTTCGAGGACTGCGACATGTCCTCTCCCGATTTTTTTGTGGAGGCCTCCACTTATTCCGCCACGGAAACGTCGACAGGTGCATATGAAGCTATGAAAGCTGACGCCCTTGCGCATTGTCTCGACAACCGAGGCTCCTTCCTACTCTCCACCCCTGGTAGCCGGCCTGTGCAAGATTTGAGGAACGAGTACCTCCTCACGTGGCTTTTTCCACATTTGGATCCTTTTGGCCTGGGTGGTTTTGATGATCCCCGTAGAACGCCAAGTGTTTCTATGGTTCGACAACTCGCTCACATGCTCCGGCTGGCTGATCGACGTTATCAAGAAGAGCCGGCATTTGCGTTCATCTTCCACAATATCTTGCAGAAACGACAATCTCTGCGCGAAGTCAGATTTGCAATCCCTGAAGGTCGACACCAGACTATTGTGGAACATCTGCACTCTATTGACCCAGAGGTCCTTGCAAACCTTGCGCAACGTCTGAAGAAGAATCCTCGGGCTCAGCCGATCACAGGGGCTGAGGGGCTTGCTCTGCGCGTTCTTCGTCGAATCCAAATGTTGCGCAAAGATGTACCTGGATCTGATGCGTACAAGAGGGCACGACGAAATGAGATTCGCTCTCTTGTTTACCGACTTGGATCACCCGCGTTCTTCATCACCCTTACGCCGTGCGATGTGGATGGATTCCTGTGTCAGTTAGCGATCAACGGGTACAAGGACGCTGAGAAGATCAGGCTTGGCACCACTCGACAGACGAGGTTTCATCGTGCTATGCAGGTCGCCCACAATCCAGCAATTGCCGCCAGTGTTTTCCATGACACTATGCTCCGTTTTCGAGACATCATTCTGCGCATAGGCAATGGGCCCGGATTATTTGGACAGTGCGCAGCGTGGTATGGAATGGTGGAAGCGCAAGGTCGAGGCACACTCCATTGCCACATGCTGGTGTGGATCCAAGGCAACCTGTCACCCAAAACACTGCGCAAGATGCTGTCAGATGACCCAGGCTTCAAGAGTCGGATGATTGCATGGTTGGAATCGCTGATCAAGACTGAACTACCTGGCGACAAAGAAGTTGTCGTTGAGCAAGATGGTCCACTCCCCATGCCGAAGCTGGACAAGGACTCCGTTGATCCTCGTACTCAGCCTTCACCCGATCTGCGAATACATCCGGAGGTGTGGAAAGCCCAGTTCAATGCGCATGTTAAGTCACTCGTGGAACGCAACAACTGGCATGAACATCGCGCAACGTGCTGGATCCATCTTCGACGAGGTGAAGAGCCCAGCGACAACAACTGCAGAATGCGCATTGATGGTTCCACCCGTCCCTACTCTGATATTGACGCTGAGACCGGCTCAATCCTGTTACGGCGTTTACACCCACGCATTAATGAATATAACGACGTTGTTATGTTCTTGCTTCGATCAAACATGGACATTCAGTACCTCGGCTCTGGAGAAGCCTCTCGCGCTGCGCTTTATTACATCACAGACTACATTACAAAGTCCAGCCTAAAGGTGCATGCAGGGATGACCGCACTCATCTACGCACTGCAGAAGAATCAAGAGAAGTATGCGCAAAGTCTCGATGCGCCAATAGCTGTGTATAGCAAAAGCCTCGTCACGAAACTGTTGAACAGCATGATGGCACGGCAAGAAGTTTCCCACCAGCAAGTAATGAGCTACTATGTTGGTGGCGGTGACTGCTACAAGAATTTCAAATTTGCGAAACTACATTGGTCCACTTTTCTATATCACGTTCAGCAATGGGAGAAGTCTTCTCATCCCGACAATGCGCATAGTGTCTCCAATGCCATTCCTGATCTTAATGTGGGCCCAATCCGGGACGGAGGTGATGACTGTACCGATGTTGATGATACGGAGTCTGCCTCGGTTCCGACTATGGCCCTAAATATCGACGGTGCTACTATATCAGCCGCAAGTCAGGTGCAAGACTACATGCTTCGTCCAAGCATTCCACCTTTCACAACCTATTGCTTGTACGACTTTGTGCGATTCACTGAAAAGGAGCTCATTCCGATGAAGGAACGTTGCGCAGAGTTGTCCTCTTCCTCACAGGGCAGCCAAGATTCCACCGCACTTGACGAAGACCTTGCCCGTCCCGGGAGGCCACGGCTGATGCGAGGCCGCTTCCTTCCTGACCACCCGCAATCGGCAACTCACCACATGAAGATGCGCATGGCCTGTGTGGTACCGGATATCTCAGGTACCTCGCTGCCGAGAAAAGATCTTGGGGGGGTACGTAATGAGGCATGGTGCCAGGCAATGCTTCTGTTCTTTCACCCATGGAGGACGTTCGAGGGGTTGAAAGACAATGCGCAGAGTTGGTCGCAGTCATTCGAGAACACAACATTCGATCCTTTCCACAAGAACATAATGGAGAACATGGAAGTGATGAATGACTCCAAAGAGGCCCGAGATTCGGACTTGCGAACAAAACATCGCCGATCACGACTGGCTCGACTGTCCGTGAACGCCGAAATGTTTGAATCGATCCAACAATTATTGGGTGATGACACATCTGTCGAGCACGACATTCCATCCTTGGACACAATGGATGTCGATGATGATAACCCACCTTTTCTGTCGTCGCTTGACTCTGCGCAGAGTGTCCTTAATACTGGTCGAGCACAAGCAGCAGTCTCATTTCTATCTAACATCGGTGGTGTCTTTCGCAGTGCGGAATGCAACACCATGTTTGAGGACCACCACTCTCCCATACGACAACACTGCGCAGACGACTCACCACAACTGGCGATGTTTGCATCTGAATTGCTTGCTTGGAGAAGAGACAAGCAACTAAACAAGGCCGTTGCATTCCACCCCTCCAATGAAAGAGAGCGGCATGCAGACGTTACTATTGGCACATCAATGACAGATGCTACTCATGCTGAGCATACACACCACTGCGCAGAGTATCCTCTCCCATCCAATGATGTGAAATCAGCATTGGAGAATATTGCCACCGAGCAAAATCTGTTGTCAAATCCGGAGCAGCTGAGAACTCTGCGCATCGTTGCAAACCATTTATCGGCCGCCCATCACAAACAATTACTACTCTACATTGGTGGAAGTGCTGGAACGGGCAAAAGCCATGTCATTCGATCCATTGAAGTACTTTTCTCCAAGTTGGGCATCCGATCAAGTCTCCTTCTCAGCGCACCTACTGGAGCGGCAGCGGTGGTCATTGGCGGTTACACAATCCATGCACTCACACTGTTACCAACAATGCGCGGTGTTCACGTCAATGACAAGGATTTGCAAGCAATCTGGACCGGAGTGAACTGGCTGGTAATCGACGAGATCTCCATGGTGTCTGCACAATTTCTTTATGAGATCTCCCAGCGAATATGCCGTGGAAAACGGGCCGCAGACTCATTGCCGTTTGGGGGCATCAATGTCATATTCACTGGTGATTTTGCGCAATTGAAGCCTTTTAGTGCTGCACCACTATACAGTCATGCACTAGTGAAGCACATCGTAGGACGCACCGCCAACAGTGCGCATGGTCAGGAAGCATTGGGAGGTGCTCTGTATTGGCGCCAGCTCAACGAAGTGGTACTTCTCACTCGCAATGTGAGGCAAGCAAATGATACTCGATGGGCCAATCTCCTCAATAGAGTACGAGAAGGAGAAGGAGGCGAAGACTTTGCGCACCGTGTGGACGATTACCCCCAGTCTGACTTTGACACACTCAATCTCCGGTTGCTCTCCAATATCAATCACACCAGCTCGACAGAGGCTCAAGCTTTTCTCGATGCACCCTTCATTGTGTGTACAAAAGACATCCGTGATGCATTGAACTTGGCTCTGGCCCGCCGACATGCCGCCATACTGCACACTGCCTGTGTCTTATACTTTGCGCAGGATAAGGTTCTACACACACCTGTGTCAGGCAGTTTTCAAGAACGACTTTGGTCCATTCCGATCAATAAAACAGACGATGCGCCTAGTTTCATTCCAATGTTTGTCGGGATGAAGATCATGATAACTGAAAATTTGGCTCTATCTCGAGGATTGGTTAATGGAGCGACTGGCACAATATCTGGTGTACGCTACCGAACAGACTCTGATGGTCGACGCTATGCAACTGCAGTCTTTGTGCATATTCCTTCTACAAACTCTGCGCATAGTGGGTTGTCACCACATACCATATGCATCCAGAAGACGACTAAGCGCTTTATCTTTGATACAACGGACACCAGTGGACAGCTGCAATCCTTCAAGATTACAAGAGACTACTTTTCGCTATTGCCAGCATACTCATACACGGATTACAAGAGCCAAGGTCGATCACTCGATCGTGCTGTGGTCGATTTGGAAGGATGCCGAAATATCCAAAGTGCTTATGTAATGTTGTCGCGCGTTCGTCGGCTCGAAGGTCTCGCCATTTTACGTCCGTTTGGTGCCTCATTGTTGAAAATGGACCCTCCGTCCGATTTGACAACTGAAATCAAGCGTCTTAAAATGATGGACAACTGCACTGCTCTGCTTTATGACAAAGACACGGTCACATAAACTTTGCGCAAAGTGATACATCAAACTGGCACGAACTCCGGTTCACCCTTAATATACAAACTATTTGCCACCCAGTCCGCACGATGCAATATCATCAACCTAACCAATGTCAGTGAATGTGTCCCACTCAGATAACTCGTGCTGCGTCCCTGCACCTTCCTGCTGAATATCGCATCTCATGGCAATGTGATCCTCTGCGCAGTATGAAGTGGGCGTTCCAGATGCCTTGGACAACACCGATCTCCAGCCCCGCAAGCCTCCCTTCTTCTTCCCACGACATGCCTTTTGATTCTGCGCACTGTGTTCCAGCTCGAATGGCTTGTGTGTGGCTGGTCTCCAGCCCTGCTAGCCACTCTTGTCATTACAACCACAATGTGTTTGTCTCTGCGCACTGTGAAGGTGTCGGTTCAATGTTGTCCAGCCCTCCCAGCCACCGAACTCGCTGATGCTACGACTCATACACCTTTGCCCGCTGTGAAAGACCACGTTGGATCAGCCTCTGCTCTGTTCTTGTCTGTGTACATTGCGCACAGTGGCCAGCCATCATTACGTTCAAGCCTCCTGCATCCTCCAGCCCCCCGCTTGCCACATCTTTGCTATAAAGCTAGTCTTATTCTTCGATCATCCGCAAACGCTACTCATTCCTCTCCTTCATGGCCACCAAACGTAAGAATATAGCAAGCGACTCCAATGCCAAATCAAAGGTGTACGTCCTTATTACAGTAACTTTAACTTCCTCTGAACCTTGCGCAGAGTGAAACTGGATTCTGACCATGAACACTCCACTGCTCCAGAAGATACAGAGACCACAGCGGAAGAACTGTGCGCACTGGAAGGGTTCAGCGAGCCTCTCCTTACACGTCTGTTGAACATCCGAAAGTTTGCCGATCGCACTCGCGGCTTTTACTATGTCACCATGTTTCCGGACAATCTCAAGTTCGGCTATGACCAAGCTTTCGATATGAGCAACTTTGTCGTCCGTCCGGATAACGTACCGGTTCAAGTGTGGCTCCTTGGCCGCATCATGGCCCACAAGTTTGTGGGCGATGAGGAGAATGTATGGCCCGACCAGGTATACATGAGCATTATGCCGCTCTCAAAGGTTGACTCCAGAGCGGCCACCCGCATCACCAATCTGTATTCTCGACCCCGCCAATGTAAGCTTTTAATATCCTTAACGACTTTCACTCAACCACTGCGCAGGGTCTGATCTGAATCCATTCGGTACTGTCATTGCCAATCATTTTCAGAAGACGTACAACACGGATAAACCTGTCAGCACTTTGCGCATCGTTCTAGCATATTTCTCACTTCTCCCAGGCAAAAGAATTTACTTCCGTGTATGATGCTACCGAAGAGATGAAGCCGAAGAAACTCATGAAGCATCTTCCTGCTTCCCGCTTGAAGAAAGGAGACGTCGTCATCACAGAAATGCGCGTAAAGAAGCGATTTGACAAACTCGACGCACACATTCCAAAGAAGGATCGCCCCCACACGATTAGCTTCCAGCTGCAGACTGTCTATCTTCTGCAAGAAGGCACCGAGCCAGTCGAGAATGATGACGGAGTATCGTATGACTTTTAACTATGCGCATCATGGAAGTACACCCCATGGCTCTTATGCCTGTCTTTACAACTAGTTCTCAATCACTCCATCCTACCAGTGCGCAAAGTCGTTCTCAGCGGATATATTTGTCCCCTTCATTACCATTTTTGGCACCATGGACGCGTTTAGCCCGGGTGGCTGGCGCAGAATTTGATTCCGTCAGACGATTCATACTTATATACCCTCCCGGGCCTTGGCCCACGGTAATCAGCCCCTTCCGCTCTTGCCATAACCCGCCTCATGGTGGCTCCGCAACGCAACACTGCGCAGTATGTCAAGGTCATCCACTCTACCGTCCTCCCTAATGACATAAAGACAATGCAGAGACACTGCGCATGGTGAATCGATGGCGTTCCACGACCCGTCTTCGAACTCGTTTCGCGCATCCGCCCTTTTTTACCGGGACTCGGACCACCTGGCGGACCTCGATAGTCTGTCCAGCGAAATCATTGATCTCAACGTCGAATTACACAATGCGAGAGATATCATATATCGTCAACACTCGGCTATCGTGGCATTGCAAGCTCTTCTCCGAGAACGACAGATGGCAGACTCTGCGCATAGTGCTTGACGGACTCTGTATCCTGCCTGCAGGTTTTGCTCTGTAATCTATTGCCTTTCTTCAAGCCTTTGCGCACGGTCATCCCTCCGGCACGCGGTCACGTGGATTTTCGTCCCGTGCGGTCTCAGATTGCTTCCGCTTCCATCGTCGGTCAAGCACAAGTCCACTGTACACTGCGCATCGTCGATCTGCCTCGGTTCCAATGTCTCAACCCCCTCTGACACCTGATCCACCGCGTTCTAACCAGCCTGCCCGTGGCTCGCCTCGCTGGACCCGCGCACACGTGAGAATGCCCACACGTGACGCCCCGGGAAACTGGCCTGAGTTCCCAGATGGCGGCCGCGCTCGCAGCTCCGTCGGCCTACCTTCCATAACTCTGCGCATCGTATCTCATGCCTTCCCAGTCCTCCCTTCGCGCCCCTCTCCGTGGTAGCCCTGCGCATCGTTCGTCTCCTCGCCCTCTTACCATGAACCGAGGGCGTGGCGGAGGGCAAGCCACGTTTCAGCCGTAAGCCTGCCTCGCCATTACCCTTCTTCACTAAACTCTGCGCAGGGGTTGGGTTGATAACATGAGGGAAGATAATGACGACGAAAGCGACGACGACGCCGACGCCGACGCCGGTCCAGATGGTAACCCTGCGCAGCGTCATCCCCACCAGCCCGACGATACTATTGCTCTGAGCAACGCGTGGTTGGCCATTTACGGCGAACAGCACTCTGAAGACACCGCAGCAATGGCTGCTCTCCGAACGCAGATCCGCGAGCTTAACATCCAGATCAACACTCTCCAGCAAACCAATGCGCAGAGTCAAGCAGAATGCGACCGTCTGAATCTTCAAATCGTCCAACTTCAACAAGACAATGCGCAACGTCAAGCCGATTTCGACCGCCTTTCCGCGGAAATGATAGCCTTACGCGCACGCAACGCCGAACTACTGCGTGACCGAGAAGAGCTCCTCCAGCTGCGCGCTACAGTTGTACGCATGGGCACCTCGTCCCAGGCCTTGGGCTTTTCGCGTTCTCGTACGGACAATACAGGGGGGCCCCATCCTCGCAGTCGCAGATACTAGAGACACTGCGCATTGTATTACATCTACTTCGTTACACGCGCTCAAACAGTGTAGCTATGTAATTGATCTTCTTTTCCCACTGTTCCAATCATTAGCACTCTTTTTCTCAATGCGCAAACTTTGCTTACGCGACGATTCGATTGCGGCGTTGCCTCCAAGATGATCCTCCAACGGTGCGCATTGGGAACGGTCAGGAACGTCTCATAGGTGATATGATCGACGCGCTAATATAACGTTCAGTACAATGCGCAGAGTGAGAACGGGGTACGAACCTGTTTGGAATGCATCCATGCGTACATGTCGCTAGCACTTCGTTGGATCAGACGGGTCGATGCACCATTGAACACATGCACCCAAATCGTCGCCCCGCCTGGTCCGTCAGAGATGGGGAAGTTGAGGTGCCACCTATGTACTTTAGTGAAGACTCTGCGCAGAGTAAAATCACGTACTTGTGACCAGACACCGGGTAGTCCTGCCCGCACGCCTCGCACGTGTACGGCCCAGCTGTATTCTTCGGCGTCATCTTGTTGCACTCCTCGAACGGGCAGCCAAGGTAGATGTAGTCGGGCCGACCAATCTTGATGTCCAAGTTCGCAACCACGTAGAAGATGCTCTTGCTCTTAAGGCCGAGCTGGGCGTTCACCGCGTCGGCGATCGTGTACGTGGCGTTGGGCAGCGTGTACCTCCAGTGGGGAAACCCATCCGCACTGAAGCTGCCGGTAAGCGTACGCCACCTCTGCGCATTGTTCCCGCCGTTGTTGAACCTGACACACAATGCGCAGTGTTACTGATTGAACACGAAACCCGCGCAGACACGCACCATTGGAACATACGCTGCGCAGTGGCATTCGGCGGGTTGAACATGAACTTCGTGTGCGCTCTGTCCGACTTCAAGCACGGACCATTGAAGAACGCGACCGAAACAGACTTCAGGCACACCACCTGGCCGGCACGCCCGACGAACCCTTGGCCCAAGCCGTCGAAGAAGACCACGCGGATGGCAACCAGAGAGTCGTCGACGATCCACACGTCGAGGCGGCTGGACGATGGTTTCGACGCATGACCCTGCGCAGAGTTAGCGTCCGCGCAATCCGTCCGCCCCACCTTACCTTTACAGCCTGCGCAGTCTCCAGCACCCCACTGTTGATCGGTTTCCCCACGCGGTGGATCACGGCCAAAATATCTGCTTTCTCGTCAACTTCACTCTGCACAATGCGCATAGTCTTCCTTACCCACATACGTTCCCGTCGCCAGGCGTTCGATTTCGTTGATCTTCGAAAAGTGAAAGTAAATATGCGGGATGTTTGCATTTTGCGGTTCCTATTTCCTTTCAGCAAAGGTCAACTAACAATGCGCATTGCTTACCATCGCCTTCGTCGTATGCTCGTTCCACACCATTCTGTACTTGTGGGGCACGCGCCCAATCATGTCCGGATTCTCCTCGACTTTCGCGTCCTGAATGTGCCACACCTATGCGCAGAGTTAGCACATCCCTCAACAGCATACACTGACTCACCGATCCAGGCACCATATCCGACAGATACTCCACGTGAGGCCCAAAAGCGACACACTCGATCTCGCCCGTACGGTCGATCAGCACCACCATTTGCCGTCCGTTCTTCTCCGCGTTCTGTTCATACACTCGACAGTACAGGTCACTGCGCATAGTTCAGCTTCTTATACAGGTCCCCGTTTCAGCCGACTCACACTCTGCGCATTGGATGGATCTGGGCCACCTCCGTTTGCTGAACACCTGGCTGCATCGGGACAACCACAGTGCGCACAGTCTGCTGTGGAACGGGATCCGGTGCCTGGTCGCTCAGCCCCTCCGCTTTCACGGTCCTCCATTCGATACCTTGCGCAGGGTTGGTCGGCGGCGGACGCGGAGCGTGTAACTGCCCAGGATAGCCAGCCTGTAGATGGTTGTCATCGGGGAAGATCGAGTGGCCGATGTCGGGCATCTTCAGGACGTAATGGAACTTGCTTGACGCGCACTCAATGCGATCCGATGTACGTATCTTCCGGTAGTCAATGATCATGATGATCCTACCCACTGTCAGTTCCTTCACAATGCGCAGAGTCAGTCCACGCACCCTTTGCTAGCACCGGGGCTCATCCCTACACGATAATGGAACACATCCAGCACGTCTCGTGCCCGCAACGCCCCGGACCGCAGCTCAGCAAGCATACGACCCCTCGGCACCACTGGTAGCGTACGTTGCGCATCGCCCAGAATGACTCTGCGCAGTGTCAGCGTGCTGTCTCCGCCACCGATGAGCTACTTACGACCAATCCGGGGGAGCCACGACCTCATTCGTCGTCGGATCGCGCACAGGTGTGATCTTGACGACTTGCAGCACGGCACGGTAGTGATCCACGTGCGTCGTGCCCATAATCATAAGCGCCCCAGGCGTCAAAGGCTGAGCCGGCACCGGATCCATCGGGTTGGAGACGACAGCGGGAGGATCGAGAGACAAAGTGTCTTGGAAAGCCCACGCTGGCTGACTGCCCGATGACCATGCGCATAGTCTGCATCCGCTTTGCTTCCGAGGCTATGCCGCCTCTCTCTGCGCCCGACTCCCTGCCGCCCCCCGGCCACGTCATCTGCGCCCCTTCGTTGCCCAGGGGTGCGCGGAGCGGGTGCTATCACATGCCTCTCCTTCCCATTGTTGTGCACCGCCACGGTGATGACGTGCGGAGAGTGACGTGGGCCGGGCTGCTGTGCGTGTTCCGCATCAGGCAATCAACCCTTGACGGGTGCACGATCCCCCTCTCCTCTTCCCGCTCCCCCCTCCGTCTCCAACCACACCAGCAAGCATGCCCTCCCCGCCCGCGCCCAGTCCGCAGCCAACCCAACCGCTCCCCGCTCCCCCGTCCCTCCCTCCCTCCTCCTCCGCACCCCTCCCCTCCTCCTCCTCCTCCTCCTCGTTCCTCAGCACCACCCCCACCCCAGTCCTGCGCTTCCTAACCGCCTACGGGCCGCTCATCCACGCCCTCGCCTACGCACGCGACGTCCTCCTCTGGCGCGAGGGCAGGAGGAGCGATGCCCTGCTTGTGCTCGGCGCTTGGTGGGCTGTTTGCTGTGGCCTGCCCGGGTTTGTCAGGTGAGTGACTGACTCGCGTGGCCTTGGCTGGACGTGGTGGTGGTGGTGGTAGTGGTGGTGGTCGGATGAGCTGATGCGGTTGCGTAGGTATGCGCTGCCCCTCGTGCTCTTGTACTATCTGCACCCGGTGCCGCTCGACAGCACGCTCCTCTCCCGCATCCCCTTGCTGCACATCCCTGCTCCCGCTCCTCCAACCAGCACAACCAGCACAACCACCTCCGCCCCACCAACCCAAAAGCGCTCCCCCTCCATAGCCCCCGCCTCCCCGGCCTCCCTCAGCAAGACCCTCTCCACGCTCTCCCTGCTCCCCGCCCCGCCCTCCCTGCCCACCTTGGGAGCCCTCAACGCCTTTGCGGAGCAGCGCGCGAAGCTCGAGTGGAGGAAAGCGCTGAGAGCAGTGGGCATCCTCTACCCGCTCTGGGTCCTCCTCATGTACCTCGTCCCGCTGCAGATCGTCCTCGCCCTCGCGGGGACAGCCCTGCTCACGTGGAACGCCCCCTTCTGCCTCGCTGCGCGGCAGCTGCTCGCCGGCTCCGGGCTCGTCCTGTACGCGGGAGCGAGGACGTGGGCCCTGCTCACCGGCTCGCCCGCGCTCACCCTGGGAGAGGCGAGGCTGCGCGTCGCCGCGCCCGAGGAGCGCACAGGCAGGCGGGACAGCTTCAAGAGCCTCAAAGTGGCCTTTGGGGTCAGCACTGGCAAGGAAGAGGCAGAGAAGGCCGGGGAGAAGAGGACGAGGGAGGAGGAGGAGGAGCATTTGGGGGAGGAGATTAGCGTGCCGCCGATGCGGTTTAGGTTCGACGTTTGGGAGAATCAGAGGTGGTGGATGGGCTTGGGTGGGTTTCTTTTCCTTCCCTGTGCAAGGGGGCTCGGTGCTGAATGCACGCGGTAGATTGGACCTCGGCGCTCCTGCCGTCTGACCCCGCGCCTTACACCACTGTGCTTCCCTGCACCGCGCCCTCCCCCGGCGCCTCTGCGGCCGCGCCTTCGCCCTCGACGCTCCCCCTTCCCTCTCCCTCCCAAACGGTCCTCCCGCACCCGTCGAACCCCACCCTGCAAGTCGTCCGCAAAGCCCTCTGGACATGGGAAGACCCCGAATGGCGCGTGCTCGTGCACCGCGAGAATTGCGAGCCCGAGCGCGTCGTCATGCAGCTTCCGGAGCTGGACGGGTCGGCCGAGGCGAAGGGGGCGAAGGGGCGCGTGGAGGAGGTCATGAAGCGCGCTCGGGGGCGGACGGGGGCGGTTGCGGAGGGGGGGGATAGGGAGAGCGTGCAGGACGGGGACGCGGAGGATGGGGACGAGGGGGGCCTGGGAGGGGCGGATACGAGGCACGAGGGGGAGGACGGGGAGGAGACGGTCACGGACGAGAATGGCTGGGTGTACTTCGACAACAAGTGGCAGGGGAGGGGGAACAAGGGCGGGATGGGCAAGGTCTGTTCTTTCCCCCGCCTGAAGCGCACTGCGAGGCTGACGCGCTGTGCCACGATAGTATACCAGGAGCAGGAGATGGTCCCGCATCGCTCTGTGCCACGAAACGGTCGAGGTGGTCCGAGCGCCCTCCTTCTCCACGACCACTCCCGCCAGCACAGTCCGCCTCCCACCCGCGCCCAACCCAGGCATGGGCCTCCCCACCCCCACCTCCGCCGCCTCCGCCTCCTCCTACCCAGCATCAGCATCAGCATCAACCCCGTACAACCTCTTCTCCGCGTTCACCGGCGCACCCGGCTCTGCCCCCGCTCAACTGCAGCAGGCGGGGCCAACGACGGCAGAAACGGAGGTCTGGGCTCGAGGGGAACTCGATCCTCCCTCCTTCGTTCCGAGGAACCTTGACGACGAGCCCAGGAGGCGGAGCTTGGATTTGCCCGCTTTGGCGAGGAGGGACAGTCTGGAGAGCTATGGTGCTCCTCCTGCGCCTGCTCCTGCGGATGCGGCGGGGCACTCCGAGCGGGAGAGGGAGAGGGAAAGGGAAAGGGAGAGGGAGAGGGAGAAGGAGCACGAGCGGGTCGGGCTCAGGGCGAGGCTCAAGGGCGTCGTGCAGAAGGTTGGGACGGAGGGGCATTAGCTGCTGGGGGGCGGGGGCGGGGGCTGGGGCTGGGGGCTCTGGAAGGGGTTGTTGCGGTGTACCGTGTATAGAGTATAGTAAGGTATGGATGTGCATGTTGGATGTGGATACGGTGGATGGCTCGCGGTTACTGTACGACCGAACCGCATTGACCGCGGTTATCCGGTCCGGCTCGGCCTCAGGCTCGGTTCGGTTCCATATGTAGCCGTAACGGCAAGCATGGCCGGGTCTACAGAAAGTAGTCTGAAACGAGTACTTAAACTGGTTGGCGTGTTGTATAACGATGAGCCAAAGACAGTAGGCTTGGACTATGTACCTCGCACCCCGGCCGCTTCTCATCGCATTCTGTGCGGCATCGGGCAGCCACAATGGGGCTTCCGAGAATCCTTTTGAACTGGTGGGATGTGGTTCTATCATTTCCTGCTCCCCGTACTCTTTCCTGATGCTTCACTATGACTTTGGCTTGTTGTTTGTCCCATCACCTTTGTCGAGCGAGAACCGGTTCTCAACTGATTCTAGCCAGCTTTTGAGTGAACCATGGCCAAACCCGACCAGAACTACATCCTTTCATGCAGTAAAACCGGTTACTAACCACACGGAACTGTGATAGACTGAACCCAGCCCTACGCGTAGGGTGGAATCGGGACCCCAGATGGCATATGTTTGTGTACAACACGCGCGTTTCTCACTTCTTGAGTTTCAAGATAGCAATGCCCAACGCGCGTCTTGAATATATGCGCGGTATGCCGCCCATTATTGCAAGAGGCGCATATACCGATCCCCCCTGACCGTAACAAGAATCACAATATCGTACACTGAATTACCATATTCGCTTGACCATGGTCCACCGATTGAGCTCCTCCAGCTCATACGTCTTCTTCTTCTTCTCTTTCTCGGCCGGCTTCGCACCCCACGCGTTCTGCTCCTCGGGAACGATGACCATGTCAGGTACCACCCGCTGGTCGTCCTCGGGCCGCTCCAGCATGTCTAGAGTCTTCCTGTTGTAACCCTGCTCCTCTATGCTCTCACCGATCGGCGGCCGGTCGAAATTATTGACGACATCCTCTTTGGCTCGCTTCTTGAATCCGGCTCGACGACGAGAGGCAAAGCTGATCAGATGAAGGCCTAGCAAGACCTTACATGATACCGCTCTGTGAGAAGTTAGCAATGCCTTCATGCAGAAGTACTGCGATGACTCACGAAAACCATACCGTAACGCCGAAGATTGTCCACCACAGCCAGAGATACGGATCTCTCTGCTGCTGAACCTGCTGATGCAGGATAACCAGCGCTTGCCAGGTGACACGCATCAATACGCAGGCCAGAGGAATCGTTGCCAACCCGAGTCGTCGTGATACCAGTGGAGAGTGGTCCACGAAAGTGTGCTTTCGTGAGGGCCGAAGGGATATCAGGTCGTGGCAGAGGACGTCTGTGAAACGTTCGTATACGGAAACACGGATGGAGTTGAACTTGCAGATGAAGGCGTGCTTCAACCAGTCGACGCCAACCTCCGAGACTAGGACCTGGACGACCGGCTGTGACAACATAATGAAAACCCGCACAATGGTAAAGAAGGGCAGTGCGCTCACAGAGACAATGGCCCACATCGTGTTTCCCGCCTTAGTGGAGAAGGCCTGAGGTAGTACCGAGAACTCGGACCCACGCATCTCGATGAGGTTCCGTAGTGCGATTGCGAACAGCATGATCGCAAGCTGAAAGCGTTCAACGATGTCGGCACATGTGACTTGAAACAGATTATCCTTCTCGAACTTCTTGAAGACGCTACCCTTGATCTCGACAAACTGATTTGACAGGAGAAGCGTGAGAAGTGCGTTGTCGTAGCTGTTGATTGCGACGTTCAGGGATGTGAGATAGTAGATGAGGGTCATCGAATGTGCACCTAGCCGACATGAGCGAGGATTTCAGCAGTTCACGAGACGTTACATACATGAATATAGAAGTGTCAAGAAAAAGTATCCAGTAGTCCGTATACGGCGTAACGTCTTCTGGGACGTGGATGGAGCGAGAATGCTCCGAGAAAACAGACAATCCATGAGGTCTTGCCCGAGAGCGCACAATAGCCTGTCCGCAACCTACCGGCCTCCAAATCAGATGAGAAGCATATGCAGCACCTCATACGCACCTCAACAGCGTTGAAGATAACATAGAGCTTGATGGTATCCTGTCCGCGGATAGAGTGGTATATGCGACTGGCGTCACTCCATTGGTACATGATGAGGAAGGTGCATATAACAAGAGCCATCCTCAGTAGATCGGCTTTGGAACTCGGAGGCAACGGTTGCCAGTATGCCTTCGTACGTGGTCGCTTGGGTCGGATGAAGGAGGGAAGCAGGACTGAGTATATTGCCGCCAAAGGAGGTCCGAACCACCGAACAACAGCAATAGCAGACCGGATTGGCAGTATCGTGAAGATGTAAAGAAACGCATCCAGAGATAACAGGAAACCGAAGGAGATTGTCTATAGCGAGAACCCATCAGGTCCATTCATTAGCTTGGCTGCAGATGCTCACCTTCTCAACGGCTACTGGTATCATCAAGAAGTTCTCCACCCGCTCCCATTTCATCTCCTGATGATGATCCGCATCGGTCGCCAATAGCTCAGACCGCAGATAGTCCCAGATGCTGAACAGCTCCTCCGGGCGTTGTTCTTTAGATGGTCGCGCGCGCTCATTCTCAGGATTTGGAGCTGCCCTCGAACCCGAACGACTCTGATTATGAAGATTGGGGGCAGAAGGGTACCTTGAGGTCATCAGCACGTCCACCGGAGAGGTGTCGGATGGGCCATCTAGTGATGAAACCGGAGACGGTGGGAGTGAAGTGTAGACTTTCCCACCCCCGCTTCGTGAGACGCTTGCATCTCTGGACGGTAGGCCGGGTAGTTCGTCCAACTGCAGTGCGCTGCCCTCGAAGGGGAAGCCATCTGCTGGGGCCGCTTCAGCAATTGGGGTGTTTGATAGGTCTTCAAGTGTCTCGAAACGTGGCTTTCGTGCTTCTCCAAGTAGTGATGCGAGTGACTGACCACGAGAGGATGTCTGCGAGGGTGACCGGTGGGTGAGCTGGGGAGGATGGCCGTGGGAAGACCGGCGGGAGTGAGGGGGAAGCGGAGTGAGCGGCGAGGGAGGGCTCAGCAACGGCGGGGTGGTCATCTTAGGCGCCAGTGACCTGCTACTGTCATAATCGATTGGATAGAAACCAGCAGTAACAGTAGGAGGGAATGAAGGACAATTGACGCGTGGGACGTGGACACGTCGCGCTCGTTGGCATGAAACGCGCTCACGTCGTCGTTGCGCCACCCAACGACACGGTCATCGCCTGCGTCCATCTTGAACACAACACCGCCCCCCCATGCTCTTCCAAGCTTCACTGTATACGCTACGGTAGCGCCGTTCTTGCTGTCCCAAAGTGACTTGTTACTGTTGCATGCATCCCGCCCTTGACCTTCCTGAGCTGCAGCTCGTGATCGTCGACTTCCTCAGTGATCGCCTCGCCGACGTCTATCATCTCGGTCGAACATGCAGGGCTTTCTGGAAGACGATTGAGCCAGTTCTGTGGAGGAGCTCAGTCAACGGTGGAGTACTAAGAGGGTTGTTTCCGGAAGACGTAACAACCATCGTGAGTTCTTTCCCCAAAATTGACCGCTGCAGTGTTGCTAACTGCTCGTCTCTCTAGTTTGGGCTCCAATCACGAGTCCTGGAGGACCATGAATGGCTGCCCTTCCTGCATTATGGACAGTATATTCAGCATCTCGACCTCATCCAGGACTCGCCAAGGAAGGACCTTGTTCAAGATGTGCTGATATTGCTGCGAGGGTACTCGAATCCGCAGCAGCTGATGCCGAATCTCCGCTCCTTGCATCTCGCTCTACTGCAGAGACACTCGATCAACGCCGCCCCATTTCTGCTTCAATGCCCATTGGAGAGATTGTGCGTGCATGTGGACATACGACAGCACGTCGAGCCGACCACAATCAGAACTCTGGTTTCGGCAATTCGTCCAGGCCCGCACATGCAGGACCTGAGCATCATCTTGCAAGGCCGGGTTTTGGTGGATACGTGGAGCAACCTGCTGGATCCTTCCATCTCAAACATGGTGCTGGAACTAACGGGTCTTCGCACTCTCCATCTGAAAACGGTCACCGACGGCATCGCCATCCTCCCTCTCGTGGCCAACCTCCCGACGCTGCAGTCCTTCGAAATAGTAATCACCAGCGACAGCAACCCACTTTCACCTTACGAGCTTCCTTCGGACGCATTCCCTGCTCTTCGATCTCTCAAAATCGACTCCGAAGAGTCATACTACCAGCCCGCAATGCTTTCACTTCTACAATCGATTACTTCACCCGCGTTGGAAGAGCTGCAAATCTTCTGCGAACATGCCGACATCCTGCGAAATGTGACCCAGCTACTCTCTGATCGGTGGAGCAAGACCTTTGCGAACCTTCGAATCTCCATGGCCCTGAGCGACGAGCCCCAAGCGACGTTTGCTCGGACATTCTTCAACGCGCTCTCCCCTCTGCTGCGTTGCCCCAACATTCGGGGTTTCTGGCTCATATCGGATGTCTTCATACCATGGAACGACGATCGTTTGGAAGAAATGCTCGTCGCATGGCCCTCATTGGAGGTCTTCTGGATTGACGATGGCTGGGCTGCTTCACAGCGCATTACGCCGCTGGTGAGCCGATCGACAGTAATACAGATCGCCCAAACATGCCCCAAGCTCACGCATCTTCGCCTTTCGGTCGACTACAACATGCCGCCCGTCAACCTGCGCTGGTTCGGACCGTCTCAATCGCGCCTAGCGCATCTGCATACCGACTACTCGCTGTGCTCAAACCCAGTCGCAGCGGCCGACTTTATACGTCGCGCATTCCCCCATTTGGAGGGCCTGACAGCCCATGGATCGGGCATGATACCAGTCGCCGAGCTGATGCGCATTGTGAAAGAAGCAGACGAGCCCCCCGCCTTCAAGTTACGATGATCCGCACACTTCTGACCTGCCACTTTCCCCGGTGGGCAGTACCCAATAACGAGAGACGGTCCTGCGGTCGCCAGTACCGTCCAGCCCGGGACGTCTTTTAGCGCCCATCAACATCCGGAGATGACAGGGGCGCTCAACACGTACGTTCCCGTCGACGTACTGTCTCTCCTCTGTCATCTCTTTCGGCTTGCCCCCC